>JAPQWV010000721.1:0-259810 GCA_027422505.1 Craterostigma plantagineum
CGTTATTGACCAAGCAATTACCTGGCGATGAGCTAATCTTATATTTTTCCACAGGGGAGCATGCTGTGAGTTTCGGTTCTCCTGAAAGAGGAAGGTGACGCCAGAGGCCGGTATACTTCGTGAGTAAGACAATGCACGAAGCCGAAATCCGGTACTCCGAAATCGAGAAGGAAGCCTTGGCGGTGATGGGTGTCGGTCCGAAGGTTGCGCCCCTATTTCTTATCTCATAAAGTACGGCTATGCACCAATTTACTTTTGAAACAGACTCGGAGTAGACAAGACCTTTCCGAAGGATGGTTAGTGGGCGGTGGAGTTAGGCGAGTACGCGTCGAATTCGAGAGGCGACCTGCCATTAAGGGGCAAGCCCTGTCGGATTTCCTGTTAGAATCTCTCCGAGAGAAGCGTCACCACTTGGAAGCTTATGTCGATGGTTCATCAACAGCGACTGAGCGGGGCAGGAGTCCTCATTATTAGCCAAAAGGGGACGAACTACAGTTCGCCGTGACATTTGACTTTCCAGCGTCCAATAACGAAGCTGAGTACGAGGCCCTAGTGAAAGGGATGGAGATCCTTAGCAGCCTAGGAGCTACAGGAGTGTTTATATAGTCGGACTACCAGTTAGTAGCTCAGCAAGTCCAAGGGAACTACGCTAAGAATGAGAAGATGGTGAAGTATACTGAACGAGTGGGGAAACTGAAAGCCTCGTTCGACAGTTTTGAGATACGGCAAATTCCGCGAGAGGAGAACAATCGGCGGATTCTTTGGCAAAGATGGCTAGCTCCGCAGTCCCGGAGGAGACCAGGAAGGTTACAATGTTGACAGCCAGCCGAGAGGATCAGAAGGAGCAGGTGGGATTTAAGGAGGAGAAGACTGGAGAACTCCTATCCTGGAGGCCTTGCACGATCCTGAACATAAGGATGCAGGGAAATTCCGATAAATGTTCTGCCTCATCGAGGGGAGTTATTCAAAGGGCTTTTGTCCATCCTTATCCCGTTGTTTGTCTAAACGGAGGGAGTGTCGGTATTAGAAGAAGTGCATGAGGTGTGAACCCAAGTCCATGCTGGATACAAGCGGTTGCTCGGAAAGTGATCAGGGCAGGGTATTTCTGGGCGACCTTGTTGAGGACGCTAAGGAGCTGGTTAGGCGATGCGAAAGCTGGCAGAAACACGTCCGAAGATCCACGTACCAGCGAGGAGCTGGGGTGATGCATTCCCCTTGCCCATTTGATAAATGGGGGATAGATATCGGACCTATGCCTGTTGCCAAGGCCCAGAAAAAGTTCATCATAGTGGCTGTCGATTATTTCAGCAAATGGGTTGAAGCTAAGGCAGTATCGAAAATCGATGAAACTAACGTAATAGATTTCTTGTGCCATCACATTTGTTGTAGGTTCGAAGCCCTCGGTTCCTAATCTCTAACAATGGCACGTAGTTCTGTGGAGCCAGAGTCCGTGAGTTTGTGTGCGGGGATGAAAACGTAGAGGTTCTTCTCTGTGGGACATCCTCAGGCTAACGGGCAGGTGGAGGTCACCAACTGTACCATCCTCCGCGGGATAAAGCCAGATTGGAGTAGGAGGGTGGCAGATGGTTGGAATCTCTGATCCCGTGCTATGGGCATACCACGTCACTCCGTGAGAAGCCACGGACGAGACACCTTTCCAGCTAGTCCTACGGATCCGCTGCCCTGATACCTGTTGAGGTAGGATGGAGACGCATAGAGTCATCCACTATGAAGAAGAGAGAACGCACGACTTATAAGAGAGGACCTGGACCTGATAGGGGAAATCAGGGAGCTGGCCTTGATAAGAATGGAAGGTACAAAAGTCGAGTAAAAGCGGCTTACGATTGCATGGTAAAGCCTCGACAATTCCAGGTGGGAGATCTGGTCTTGAGAAGAGCAGATGTGCTCAAACCACTGAGGAAATAGACTCGACGTGGGAGGGTCCCTACAAAGTGGCCCGTGTTTTGGGGGCGGTGCATACGAGTTGGAGATGAAGATGGGCGTGGAGTGTCGCGTCCCTGGAACATCTCGAAGCTTAAAAAATTACTATGCTTAGTGTGGGTTGAAAAGTTGTATATAAATCAAACAAGGAGGTGTACTCTTTTTCCTTCGCCAAGGTTTTATCTCAAGGGGGTTTTTACTTGGCAAGGTTTTTAACGAGGCACCATCCGCTGATGAAACGGTTTTCGAAAACCTTTGTCTCGATGGCCCCCCTCCAAAATTGAAAATCATGATCGGGCTTCCAGGCTACCCTGGACTCCCAATAGGCAGACGTGGCCGCGCATATGTGGAGCCCACGTGGCCGTGCAGATGCGCATTTATTAGCCCAGACGTGACTGGACCAGATATGGCCGCACAGATGCGCAATATTAGCCCAGACTGGCCGCGCAGATGCGCACTTATAGCGCAGACGTGGCTGGCCCAGACGTGGCCTCGCAAATGTGCACTATTAGCCCAGACGTGGCCGCGCAGATGTGCATTTATTAGCACAGGCGTGGCTGGCCCATACGTGGCCGTACAAATGCGCACTATTAGACCAGACGTGGCTGGCCCAGACATGGCCGCGCAGATGCGCACGTTATTAGCCCAGACATGGCCGCGCGCAGATGCGCACATTATTAACCCAGACGTGGCTGGCCCAGATATGGCTGCGCAGATGCGCACTATTAGCCCAGATGTGGTTGGCCCAGACGTGGCCGCGCAGATGCGCACTTATAGCCCAGACGTGGCTGGCCCAGACGTTGCCGCGCAGATGCGCACTTGTAGCCTAGATGTGGCTGGTGCAGATGGCTCTAACACAGAGGTGTTCAACTTCTTGGTCACCTTGGACAAACGCTTGATGAGCCCGGATGGAACTACCACTAGTAACCCCATTGGTCCCCAGATCAGCCAATGCTGACCTTGCGGAAGAGGGAGAGGTCCGCTAACATACGGACCTGAGGAAAAACGAAATGAGCGACAGACCCGATATACTAGTTGGCTTCCCAGGTGCGCATTTCTGTTAATTAACAATTCTTGAAGGGGAGTTCCAATACAAGCACAGCCAGATGGCGTAACAATCCGGGAAAATAAGGCTGGTGAGTCAAGAGGAACGCTCTTCGTGTACTTCGGACATGCTGATAGACACCAGCACTATCCAAAGTAGGGGGAGTAGAGAGTGGTGGTGCAGGTCCAAACGCCGACAGCGAAATGGCCCAAAATATTCAAGTTCTTATGCGATAGAGTTTAGAAGGCAGGCAGAAAAGAGGAAACCAGCCACAGCATCACGCATATTGAACAACGATGGAAAAAGACCACCAGAAAGCATCACAAAGCCCTCAGAAAAGCAACACACATGGCCCAGAAGAAAGGAACAGCAGCAATGTTCAAAACAGGAAAATAACAAAAAAGGTCCACAAGAGAAAAACACCATAAATTGTCTGAACAGGAAACAGATTAGCAAATCTAGAAGGGCGGAGCACACCGATCACGAGTCGGAAACCTCTGAAACAGCGGACAACACCTGTTGCTCCAACTCGGAGAGTTGACCCAGGAGGACTCAGACCTCCAGCAAAGTAGCGGAGCAGCGAGGCACCTCGACTGACCATTAGTCCGGATTAGGAGCCGCCTTCTGGGATTCCCCTTAAAAGCTAGAGGGGCACTCATAGCTTCCATCGCCGCGTCCAGGGTAGAGGTTGGCTCGCGTACAGCAGCAAAGCCTCCTAGAAACTAATGTTGCATGAAGGGTGCGAAGTCCACCAGAGAAAGGGTGTCATGCAGATAGCCCTCATGCCAACTCTGGCTCAGCTGGGCCAGGAACTTCCTACCAAGTGGGGAGCCCATGAGATGCTTCTGGCAAAGCTGACTCCTTCAAACTTTCATACGGAATGACTACCCTCGACTCTTGCTACAAGAGTCTGCTCCTTTCAGTCTTCAGGGTCTTTTCCCTCTCAGCCAGCAGCTCCTTAGCCTTCATTTCGGCTGCTCATCTATAAGCTGGTTTAAGACGGGTCGCGAGCTCAGCTTCTTTAGCAGCAAGAGCAGCTGCATTGTCCTCCTCTAGCTGGCGCAATCGCTCCGAAGCTAAGTCTCTTGCACGAGCCTCGCGCTCATTCTTTTCTTGCTCAAGCTCTTGCTCCAACTTTGCGATCTTTAAGTCCTACTCCTTATCGTTTCAAGCGTGTGGCTCTCAGGGTAGGCAGGACCACCAGGTTCCAAGCCCCGATGGGAGGTCGCAGATAGAGAGTGGGTAGCAGAGAGGACAACTAACATAACCAAGCACGAATCAACAAAGGACAAAAAGCAACAACGTGAGGAAGCCAGGAGCGAGAATTACCTTAGCCCAATGATGGGCGGCGAGCTCGGCAACAGAGATGTCAGACTGACGATGGAGCGCCTTTTGTTGCTCGATTGGCAAGATGACCTGGATAAACTTCGTTTTTTCCTCAGGGCTTAACATTCGTAGCTGTCGGGCATGTCCACACCATATTTTCGTCAGCCCGCCGATCGATGCCCCACTCACGACCCTGGTGGACAGAAGTAGTGCACTCGAAGGTATCGCGAAGGAGAGGTCCTCTCCAAACGTGGCCTTTTTCCCCCTTCGCCACGGCAGTCTTCTTCTTCTTTTTCTTCCTGGAAGGCCAGGCGAGGCCCCTTTTTCACCAGCGTCACCCTCAGAGTCGATATCACCACATCGGAATCTCGCATGTCTGCTCTAGGATGGGCAGGGCGGGGAGATGAGGACCTGATAGGAGATTTCTCACCTACCTCCGAAGCTGACAGATCAGGTTTACCATGGTCTTCTTGCTTAACAGGAAGGGCCCGAAATGCATCTCTCCAGGAGAACGACATGCCTGCAAGAAATTATTAAGTCAGGAGGGAAACCTAAAAAAGACGGTCAGGAAGCAGGAGGGAAACCTACTTACCCTTAGGATCGAAGGGTATAGGCTGCGAGGAGAGGCTGAAGTGGTGGAGTAGGCCGGGATAGGTCACCAGCTCAACCATGTTAAACTTCTTTTTCAGAACCCGGAGATTCAAAAGGTTGATAGCTGCTTCGCTTCGTTCTCTCGGAACATTCAGGCTGGACCCCTGAGAGTCGTCGGGGTATCTGATAAACCCAGTGGCGATAGGAAAGTCCCAACCACCTTTTGTAGGGGCTACAAAGAAGTAAAAGGGGTGTCATTCTTTATCTTTATGGGAGCCCTTGTAGTAATATCGTACGAGGCCCGCGCGGATTCGCGCACAGGTAGAAGAAAGTGGGGTGGACTTGAGTTGAAATTGAGAAAGAAGGAGCTCCACAGAGGGCCTCCCGCCTGCAGCGCTGACCAGCACATAGAAAGCTACCAATTGGCAAATAGAGGAAGGAATTAGTTGGTTCAGAGGTACCCGATAGGCCTGTGACCCTGACCTAGAAACGGGTGAACTGGGAAGCGTAGGCCGACCTTTATCTTGCTTTCCCTGAAGGCGAGGCCGAAGAAGGTGGTAAGTTGGCACGCTGGCTAGAGTTTGTGATGGAGACGTGAAACCAGAACTGTGAAAGACTTCGGGGACTAGCTTCTCTAAGCGCTGATAGGTCGATTTGGACGCGCGACGTTTTCCAGTCGTCAACCCCAGCGCTATCTCCGACAGGCCCTCGCGAGCAGGCCGACGAGAAGAAGATGAGCCAGGGACTAGTTGCGTTGGCAATGGCACGGCAGATGATGCGTCCGCAGAGGGCCGAGAAGAAGAGTTGGGGAAAATCGGGGGGGCACCACGTCATGTGATGAGGCCTTCTGCTTCGATCCCCTCCGGACGGTGGCACCCGGGGACGGCTGAGGATACGGAGAGCCCGGCGATGACGGACGCGTACTCTCAGAGGCAACGCTATCAGACATGACTTCGACGCGAAGCAGGGGGAAATAGGAAAAATTAAGGGTAGATCGAGACGATGGAACGAGAAATAAGGACAAAGAGAAACGAGGCGATACCTGAGGAAATGGCAGAGGAAGAGGAAACTTGGGCGCTACGCAATTCTTAGCACTGTGCGATTTGGGGCGAAGGAGATGAGGAAAATCCTAGAGACGACGATTGGATTTTGGTTAAGTGTGGAAAATGATTTCGAAAAGGGGGGATAAAAGAAAACCGCCTCGAAAATTTGAAAAGGTAAAGGAGGCAAGGCTGGACACGTGTCGCCCTGGGAATACCCTTTTCCTCTGCAAAAGGTACAGGGCCTGTCTAATCGGAGTAAATGTAGTGCAGGCCAGCTAAGAAAGTCCAGAAGTACCAGAAAGGAGGAATACTCTCTTAAGTGTACTCCGAACTATAATACTTGGCGTATTACAATTCAGAGTAGGGGGACTGGATGATAGGGGTGAACTTCGGTACAGCATCCCGCTTACTTGACTACCTGATGATAGTGACTTTTGGGACATATGAGCAGGTAGGTAGGCTATCTGGGGACCTGTGACCTTGTACATAAAAAGTAAGATGGGCTCTGATAACGAAATAGCTTGAGCGGAAATATCGGGTAAAGTCGACCAAGGGACACGTGGATGGCTGTGAGTGGTCGACATTGTGAACAGAGAGGCGCGCCAGTCTGACAATAGTACACTTGCAGGTGCTGTTTCTCCTAGGTTGTACCAGAGTCGCTGTCAAGTGGTCCCAGAGGTGTGCCAGCTAGGAAAACAAAGAGAAAAGGGGTATATGGGAATAGAAGGAGACGAGATTCGGGAGAGACTCAAGACGACACGCAAAACACTTAGATATTTTTCTGTATTCATCTTCTTCTTCACTATTAACGCACTGTAAATCCCGACTGTCACTAGTAACACTATTTCCAGCGGCCCGTGAACGTAAGACATCTGTCCGAACAACGTAAAATCTGTATCTCTTTCATTTCTTCTTCTCAGCACTATAATACAGATTGTAAAACGCATCAACAACATCAGACCCAGTCCGTTTCACCCATCACCATTTTCCGGACCAAATATTTTGGATCGGGTCATACCCGCATCAGAAGGTACTGATTATTTTCTCGAGCGAACTCTTAAATGGCGATGGCATATCGTTTGAGGGCAAACGACCCCTTCCAGTCATTGGAGGTATCCACGGCGATCTTCTTCTGTCGACTCGGCGGTCCGATATTCGACACCAAGCAAGAGGGGACCGATCTCTCCTCCAATGCCACTGAAGAACACGCGACCACCTTCGAGGGTCGAATTTCATCAGAATCGCTGGTGATTACAATGGGAAAATGTTGTGTAGATTTACCGAATGGGAATTTTCGGGTTGGTAAGAGTGAGGTGTGTCGAGGAGGTGCTTGGCGAAATGTTTAAGTGGGGGTCCGAGGGCCAAGGCTCTAAGTTACAGCTTCTGATGTGTGGGTTTCTGAGGAATGTTGAGTACAGGAAAAGGTTGATGGAGTTGGTTTGGGATGCAATGAGAAACGAGGAGGATGTTGAAGAGAGATTAGGAACCGAGGCACGCGAAAAGGGCCATGGGGACGATACATCATTGAGATCAGAAACCCCTGGTGAAATACGCGAATCTGGCTCAGAACCTTCAATTCTTCCAAGGAGGCGGCGCGTGCACCCGACTCTGCCACGATATCGTCTCACGGGCCAAGGCAAAGACGAACTTCTCTTACTCGCCTACCAGCAGAACCTCAACATTGATCGGTATTTGTCATCACTTATCATTGCTTTGACAAATATAATTTACTATTAATTTGAGGGGGAAATATGGGCACCACTTTATTATTTTACTGTTAACTTCTAATCATGTTGATGAATGTTCTTGGTTAAAATATGAAGATATTTGGTCTCTGTGTGTGGATAATTGTTGTTGAGATTGCCAACGTAAAACTCCCCTCATTGATCTCATCCTAGAATAGTTCTCTTTATAATCCCAGAGAAAATCCACATCAGGTCAAATGTGTTAATTTATGCATTCTTTTACTTGCTCATTTAATTGTCTTTTAACACCTGATATCCTCTAATTTATCATTCAGCTAGATGAGCAATACTCCATCTTGAACGAATTGATTGCAGTGTGTTTAAAGAAGAATCCTGGTGTTTATATTTTATCAATAAGTTCCATCCCTATTAATTGATTTGATTGATTGTTATGACTTACGTGGATTCAATGTTTTTTCAGCATTTCTTCATCTGAGGCATATTTTTTTGAACCAATGATATATGGTATATTATACCGACAGTATCATTTATAGTTTCATCACATTGGATTCTCAACCACGGATGGGGAGGGGGAAGGATCAAAGTGCCTAGATTGAAAGTCAGGATCAGTGATCAATGGGAAAGATTACAGCATAACATCACATAACTATTTCGTTCAAAAGGTTGCATCAACAGCTAAGAATTTTGACGGTGAGTTCGAGATGTTGTACCTCTATTTTTTAGTTAATTGTCTTACATAGTAACTTATTTTGTATCTCATACATCCATTGCTGATATGGGGTTCGATTTAGTCCCATATTTTAGTACAACAAATTAGCATAGTTTTTCTTTATCGAAAAAGTGATCATACACACAAGATTCGTATATGGTTTGTTATTTCCTTAAAACTTTGTCAAACATCATACTCATTCACGTGCATATTTTTAATTAAGCATAATTCACGTAAAAAAATTTATTTTTTTGCACATTGAAATTTTTTTGCAGAGGTTAAGACGACAACTAGAAGAATCAAACTGTGTTACAGTATACTCCTACTACTTGATTCATATGACGGATACTTTGAGTGGCCTTTGGGTGAATGGAACATCCATTGATTCGTTCAACTTATAAAACTACTAATGACGAGGATATCATAGCATTCATAAGGCTTGGATTTCAGCGTCGGCAAGACAATTGAAAGAGACCATGATGGTTGCCAAATATATTATTTAAGCCCTACATCCACACAACAAGTCCTACCTTTTTACAAAAAATTTTACATCCTCCGACCACATCTCTTCATAATTGTTCCTACACCTTATACTCATTAATTTTCGACAATACTACGGGGTTATGATGGTCGTCATTCTTAATAAAAGATTACTTAAGCTCAGTTTTATTTGCATCCACCCAACACATACGTTAATTAACACATAATTAAGTGAATCATACATGTTTAAACCCGTGCACTGCACGGGCAAAAAAACTAGTATATATATATTTGTATACATATATGGGTTAAAGTAAAACTTCTCCCCCTCGAACCATGCACCTAAAACTTTAATCCCCAAAAAATATACTCTTTCCTGGTAAGTATGGAGTGATACTCCCCTCAATATATGCACGTTTAGAAGTGTAAGCTTTCTCCCAATTAAGTGAACGTGAACGTATTTTCCTTTTCATAGCAAATGCAAACAAAGAACTATTGTTCTTTAAAATGCATATTAGAATGTACGTCTTTCGCTTTTTAAAACTTCTAAAAAACAGGTATTTTTGACGATTCAGTTTATATGCATAAGTGATTTAGGCTCTAAAGTTCTTTAAGATATATATGCATAGTTAAAATGTAACTATGTGAGGGTGTGTAGGCCTTTCAGCTCATATGCATGCTAAGATTTAAAATTTAAAGTTCTTTCAAAACATGCATGTCTATAATGTACCCTCGTGTGGTTGCTCGGGTCGCTATCCAGCCGTGTATGTGGATACACGCTGGGATGTTTAGCTGCCCTCGTCGCATTCCAGTCATGAATGTGGATCAGCTCTCTTAGTACCTATCCATGCGGGTATCTGCAAAAACTTTATCGAGACTTTGGTACCCATTTTTGATGGGTCCTCCTTTGTTAGCAGAAAACAAGTTAAGTACATTTGGTTCAGATATTGATCCTAAATCATCCTTTAAAGTCCTATTCAGTTGATTTGTGATTTAGGAATCCAAATTTGGCGAACCTTAGAGGGGAATGACATATCAGCGCCAGTGAATGTGTCCTGGGTCTAGAAGATCTAAAGATTTTCTCCCTAGCCATTAGCAAAGGTGTCTTTAGACTTATTAGAACTGGATATTGCATGTAAGAATACGAGCATAAAGCATTATAAAATAAATTCATGGGATGAGCTTATAAAGCTCGATAAGTGAATGCCATGCCCTAAATCGCACAGGCATCCATGCCAATACTTCCTAGACCTCACGTTTTTCTTGCCTTGTCTTGTCATGTAGGGCCCTCGGCTATCTTGCTATGCACCATCATGGAGCTCGAATCCACAATGGATAAATGAAGGTGTAAGTGGCAATACCGACTCATGGGAGGCTAACCCTATGCGCCTTTTCTGTCCCGAGGTGGTTTCGTACGCCACGCGGACGCTTCACCCTGGTAGCCTATTCTGAGGTTGCCAACAACAGAGGTACCCTCGTGTTGCTTATCCCCTCAGCTCGCATTCGCCAGGTTACAGTCAAGAACTGCTCCATACTTTGATAGACAGTCCATCCCAAAGATTACTTCATAATTATTCATTTGAATGACTATCAGGTCAATGGGTAGGATCCTATCGTCAACTAATACCGGGCTATTTCGTAGAATTTGATTGGTTCGCGTCACATCTCCGTGAGGTATGGTAATGTTGTATTCGTAATCAACTAGGTCAGGTGTAACCTCGAGTCTTCCCACATAATTAGTAGCTGCAAATGAATGCGTGGCTCCTGAGTCAACTAGTATGCATGTCGGGGTGGAATGGATAAGAAGGGTACCTGCCACTACAGACGGGTTGTTCTCCGCCTCCTCGGATGTCAGTGTATATACCCGAGCGGGTACCGTAGATGGTCTGGCTTGACCCGGTGTTTGAATTCCAAATGCAGTTTCCGGGAACGCTTTGGAGAAGTGGCATGTCTTGCCACACTTGTAACAAGTAGCATTCTGGGAGTAGCAGACGGCCTAGATGGAGCCGTGTACATTGTGGGACAGGGATATGGTCATTGGAAGTCTCTCTTGATTAGTATTAGGCGTTGGGGTGGTGCAGACTTATTCTGAAAATTGAGTTTGGTGTTTGTGGGGATGAATTGTTTCTTTGGATTACCTCCGCCCCATTTTGGCCTTGCACGAACTTTCGTTTTGCTTCTTGCGCCTGAATAATTCGGAGCTCAGCTTGCTCCACCATTAAAGCGCGTTCTGCTACCTGAGCATAGGTAGCTCCTTGAGATCCGGCCATGTTCACATCACGGTATAGCTCCGGTTTCAGACCTGCCATGAAGCGTTCCATCTTTAATGCATCGGTGCTCACCATGTGAACCACAAATCGAGACAACTGCTTGAACCTTTTGATATACTCAGCCACGGTCATCGGGCCCTGGCGTAGATTGATAAATTCGTTCATTCTATGGGCTCGTATCGGGCCGATGAATATTTGCTCTAAAGAGCTCCTTAAACCGTTTCCATGTCATTGTCATTTGATCTTCAAATGCGAGAATGGTATACCACCAATGTCCTGCACTTCCCTCAGTAGGAAGGCAGCACATAAAAACCTTTTCTTCCCTCCGAAATTCGGCTATATTGAAACATACTCTCTAAAGTTCTCAACCAATCTTCTGCCACTGTAGGGTCAATGGCGTCGTCGAATGTTGGGGGTTGAGTTTATGGAACCGCTCCCCAACAATCTCGACCCTTTCTGCCTGAGAAGTCCACTGTTTGATGATCCGCCCTTATTTCGCTGTTGCATCATTTCTTGTATTGAGCGGATTGTTGTCGCACCAACTCCGTGAGTTGGAGAATTGCCGTATCCAGATTATCAGTAGGAGTTGCGGGTTGCTTGCCCTTATCCGCACCCCCACTACCTTCCCCTTTCTTCTACCCATTTCCTTTATACCCTAATAGTCCCCAAGGCCAGTAAATCATGCACATACGAAATTCATGAAAACATAAAACTTACTAGCAAGGCCGCTTCCGTGCTTTTGAGTGTGTACATGGACAGTCTACAGAACTTGTAACCGAAAGCTCGGATACCACCGGTGGCGCCCCTGCCTTCTACCACCCATTCTTATAGCTATTTTATGTGACAGCATGTGATATAATGAAACTTATATATGAAAATGCGTACAAAATTTTTCCTTTTATATAATGGAAATTTTCCTGTACAATACAATTATTCCTCGGACATAAATATACATAGGTAAGTGCGAATGCGTGTTCAAAACTAATCTATCGGCCCGACTCAGGTCGCATCCATGTACGCACTGCCACCTCAGTAGTCCTCCGGAAGCTTCAAAAATTGGCCTTGTCATCAAAAGATCGCGTAACATGATCCTGTGAACCTACAACACTTAAATTCATGGGATGAGCTTATAAAGCTCAGTAAGTGAAAGCCATGCGTGCCATGCACGTGCCCTAAATCGCACAGGCATCCATGCCAATACTTCCTAGACCTCACGTTTTCTTGCCTTGTCACTATCTTGCTATGCACCATCATGGAGCTCGAATCCACAAGGGATAAATAAATGTAGAAGTGGCAATACTCACTCATGGGAGGCTAACCTTAGGGCGCCTTTTCTGTCCCAAGGTGGTTTCATACGTCACGCGGACGCTTCACCATGGTAGCCTATTCTGAGGTTGCCAACACCAGAGGACCCTCGGTGTCGCTTATCCCCTCAGCTCGCATCCTCCAGGTTCCACGTTCCTGCCATGAGGGCATTTGCCCTAACATCATGTCTTGTCTTGAACATGTCATGTCTTGACGGTAACGACATACGACGTCTCCATGGTAGCATAGAAGAGCCGTGACTCAACTGTGAGTGTATCAGACGCCTATATCGGCGAATATTTACCGCTCTCAGTAGATCGTGTATCTCTAAACGTGTGTGCGTATGATCATGTGATGAATCTGCATTTCATGTAACGTAAATAATTCACGTATATCACAGAAGCACATAACACGTAATTATGTGTTATAGTTGGGACTTCTACTTACTTGTCGTCCAAACTTAATTGACTTACTGCCCTGAGACGTCTTTACCTCCTGACCCTTGGATAAAATATTATAATGTTAGTACTATACTTAAATTAGGTACCTATGTCGAAATATTCATTTTGACCCTATTAAATTATTAAAACCCTAGGTTCCAGCTCATAATCTAAGTTAAGTTAGTCTTTATCAAAGACACATAGAGTTAGACGAGAGTGGCTTCTCTATAACATCAAAATCGCCCGATTGTCATGGTCTTGAAGTTACTCGATTCGACCTTGTACTGACACCTCTTTCGCTCGATTTATCCTTACACTTCCTTAGCATTCAGCCGATTTGTATCATGTTTGAGGGTGATCTAGGAGAAGCTCCATTCGCCTGATTCTGTATTCGTAAGACTCACAAATCACCGAGGGTTTCACCGATTGCATAGATTAGATTTTATTTAAGTTTAGAGTTTTACCGATTGCATAGATTCTCCATTGCCCGATTTGTCATGCATGGTAGTTTGATTTCGCCCGATTGGAGGTGTTTAGAGGATGAAATCGCCGAGACTTCTTTATTTGAGGTGCAAGTCGCCTGATTGCATGACATGATAGCTTTCTAAATCGTCCGATTGCTTGAACTATGTAGTGTCGCCCGATTTGTACTATCACAAGTGGAAATCGCCGAGGTCTTTTGGTATAAATCGCCCAACTCCATGACATTACCATCCTCAATCGCCGAGTCCTAGCATCCCTACAAATCGGCCGACTCTCTCTAGACACACATTTCATTCGCGCGATTTGTTCTCATGACTTGCCATTTGGTTGAAGCTACTTCAAGCTGTCTTCTTCAAAATTTATTTCCTACCTTACTATCTTTCTTTACCCGTAACCTAAATAATCTCAGTACGTATAGTAGATTGATTTCTATTTTAAAACCCTAAAATCCATATAAAACCCTACTACACGAGATTCTCGTATTTAATAATTCCTAGAACATGTTACTGATCTAACTGAAAACTTACAATTAGGGCAAGAATATTATACCTATTAATTCCTAAGTCTGCTAATACGTGATGAACAAAGCATAATCATAGTAACACTTTATACCTTCTTAGCTTAGTGATGGTTGTTACTAGAGTTTCTCGTTCGACTCCTTCCTTCCTTCTAGCACACTTTCGTAGTTTGTTGCTAATGATTCCTAAGTTGTAAATTCAATTCTTATCTCCTTTGGCCCTTGCGTTTAATATTATCGAAATGGCATCGATGGTTAGTGGTCCTTATCTAAATTCATGAAATAAGTTATTAATTTATTACTTCTTTAGATTTCCTTTAAGTTTAAGTAAACATTACTACTAGTATCCATACTTAACGTTTGGGATGTAAAGATTTAATATGGCCAATTATAGTAGTCCAAGTCTTAGTTTTATTGGTACTATCATCTAAATTAATTCTAAGTCCTAAACTCCATTTCCTCCTTAACCCATCGTCCTAGTGGCACATAAACTCGTATAGGAATATATCACACATAAAGCATGAAATCATATAGACACATAATATCATAAAACATGTATTATGCAATCATATAGTCATATAGCATGCATGCATATTTTATTGGCCGCATACTTACGGGACCTGGGTATTACACACCCGACCTGCTCCAACTCGCTGATCAAGCAGCACTCATCAAATTTACGGACGCATGGATTCTAAGTTCCCGTGGTTCAGTCAGGCCAAACTGAACCTAACCCCGGAATGTGGCGGAGTGTTAGTGAAGATTTCAAGTCATAAAAGCCACTACTATTATGAAATTCTTTCCAAGACCGCAGAGCGAATGATACACTAATCCCTTACCTCACACAACATTCGGACCATCCCATATAGGTACAGGAATTGATTTTTATCAGCTCCCGGATAGAAGTCGCTCATTTGGTCCAATGGAGCATGCACAACCGAGCCTTACCCACTCATCGATCTCCTAACAGACGGACGTTTCATTAAATCATGGGGAGCCGCGTAATCTATCACAGTTCACTTGGAACGGGAGATATAGAACTAAGAACCACTTCAGAAGACGAATCTGGCACTGAGAAGAAGATTGGAAGACTTAACGACTTCAAAATACGGAAAAAGACAAGGACAAGATGCAAACAAAATTTCAATGATCTGCAACATCATCATGAAATGGATATCGGGGTGTGGATCACAGTATATATCCAGTCTACAACGTATAGCGTCAAGACAAGAGGGTTCTAACTAAAAGTGCATTTAAATCCTCCACAAGAAGAGGAGATGGCCTTTGCAGGGGGACAAGGGGGAGATTGTTAGGACTCGAGAGATTCTCCATATGCCCAACAAAGATAACTCGCGATGAATTGAAGATTGAACACTAAGGGGAAGATTGTTAGGAATATTTAAAGTGTTCAATTTCATTGTGTTTATCTTAGTTGGTTTATATTTAATTAACTTAGGCCTAGTTTTGTAATATTGTAGTTCTTAGTTACTAGGGTATAATATACCAACTCATGTGGTATATATACTCCCAAACCCTAATTCATTAGGGTGTGTGTTTTGTGTGTTGTATGTGTGAGTGCGTGTGTTGAATAGTAAGAAAAGTACTTTGAAAGCACCCCTCGTCTACACTATCACAACCCACAACTAAGCTTCAAATCCACATCTAAAGCGTGGTAAATCGTCCTAGGTCAGTATTGTTGGATCGAAATAGGGACCTACATACTTAATGGTATATTGTGATGCAAAATTTTAAGTTACTCGTAAGTGTGCTCCCCTTGCCTAAGTGCGCATTTTCCAAACATGATTCAAACAACAGATAATCATCGCCGCAGGCACTTATCACTTATCAAGAAATCTCCACAAATGCTAATTAGCACAGATAAGTCTCAGAGCATCATTGTAACAGAGCATAAGATCATGCATCACAACATAAAAACATCACAGAACTATAGCAAAATAAGCATCGCATAAGAGGATCAAAGATATATCATAAGGTGCAAATATTATATAATTAGGGTTCATGAACTTCCCTAAACACAAACTAACTTCCAAACTGCTACCCCCACACACTTAGACGACAAAAACGCCTAAACTTACCTTACTCCCCCTTCATCAGAAAAGGAGGAATACCTAAAAACCATACTAGCAAAACAGGACAGAAGGAAATAACCTAAGGGCAACTTGGATCAGAGCAAAGGCAGCCTACTGGCTTGAGGAAACTTCGGAATCAGCGGATATAGGAAGGGGATTTCTTCATCTACTTGGTAAGCTTGGACAACTTCAGCTACTGTTCGGTGTATTGCTCCTTTATTTTTCTAAAGCGCTTCTGGTTGTCAGCCTTGTTATCGGAGATATCACGGCGTATAGCTGAAATTCCTTCCTTCTCAACGCTGAGTTCGTAGTCGTCGTCGCTAAACATTCGCTTTTCCTTTCGAGGTTGACCTTTTCTGGCACTGTCCACTGACTTCTTCTCCTTAACCTTGAACCAACCGCTTTTTGAGTGATGTATCCCCATGCCCTTCAGAGTTATCAGATCCACGACGTGGATGGCCTTGTCTTTCCATGCTGGTGGCAGAACTATACCTTCGCACTCACACAAATGAGTGAGTAACTGTGGCGCCCCGCCATCTACTAACCCATTCTAACGTTATCTTACGTGACTAAATATAATATAAAGTAAAGAATACTCGAAAATGCGTATTAAATTTATCCTTTTATATAAAGGATATTTATTCTGTACAAGTCAAAATGTCATCCCGGGCCTAATTAATGGGAGGGTAGACGCAGCAAAAGAAACCCTAGCGCCGCCCACACAGGTCGCATCTATGTACACACCGCCCCCAAAAGTCGCTGGAAGCTTCAAAAAGGTAAGCCTTGCCATCAAAAGTGATCACGTATCGTGGTTGCGCGCACCTACACATAAAGTAAGGGATGAGCTATAAAGCCCAGTAAGTAGGAATATGCAATGTCGTGAACGTGAAAACCCCGCAAAGGCATCCGCGCCAATGCATCTCACACCTCGTAAATCAAACTCAATCTCATATCTCTCAGGGCCCTCGGCTAACTTACCATGCCACCATAAAGAGCTCTAATCCAACACGGATAAACGTAGCAGCGACCTACGCTGGGTAGCCTACGCTAGGTTTCCCTAGGTCGCACCCTCCCAGGCCGTCCCCTCTGCCGTGCGGTAGCCCACGCTGGTAGCCTACGCTGGTTAGCCTACGCTAGGGTTTTTCCTAGGTCGCTCCTTCCAGGTCGCACCCTCCAGGTCACATCCCTCCGCTATCAGGGCATCAGCCCAAATAAATATACAATATAATCGACGACGCACCACGCCGTCATGGTGCCATAGAAGTAGCCCTGACTCAACTGCGAGTCGACATCAAATGCCTATATCGGCAAATACCATTCGCCCAGGCGATAAATACTATGCATGCTCATCTCACACAAACCCCAAATGTCTCGTGCATGCACATGAATATACAATGTGAATTAATATCGTAAGCACTTACCATGCAGAAGCATGTCAAATAATTCACGTAATAATATAAATACCCAAGCACATAGTCACGTAATTCAAGTACGTACAAATAAACTGTGTGCTGTAGTTGAAATTCCCACTTACCTGTCGTTCAAGCTAAATAAATTTACTGCTTCGGGAAATTCCTATTTTCGACCTTTAAACAAAAATATTAAAGTATCAGTATAATATCTAAGTTAGACGACTTCTTCGAAATAAATTGGTTCGACTATTCTATATTGCTCGAAATACCTTGGTTTAAAAATAATATTTTAAAATCCCAAGTCGCCCTATTAATAGTCTAAATTAGGTCAACACCCGATTTGGTCAAGATTAGGGCAATATGAGTTTCGATCAAAAGTAGTATCGCCCGACTTTGAATTCGTCGAGTGTCACGTCACCTGAATTTTAAATCGCCCTATTATTATACTTTCAAATCGCCCAATGCATCTAATAAATTAATATTTATACAGCACGACGAAAGGTCACACTTGGAAACTTATTCGCCCGATCACTTCAAGTTCCCTATTTAAATACTCAAAATCAGCCGAATCAAAATTAACTCACGTGACACGGCGAAGTCCTTCTACTTAAGGTTGATTCGCTCGAAAGTGTATTCTCATAATGGTCAAATCGGGTCACCATAATTTAATTAGGAAACTTCGGCGAAACATGGATCGCTCGATACTTGGAATTTCAGGCTTTCGGTCGAAAGCTGTCTTCTAACAGATTCTAACAATTTGCACTATTTAGCAGCATAATTAATATGTTATCTCTGATATCTTAGGTACGAGGATCTATACTGAGGAACATATGAACTAATAATCATCAATACTAAGTTAGATATCCGAAGAGCTATTTGAAGTTATTCCGTTCAAGATACCACTGTTGGGATACTCGGTGTCTCCCGGAGACGCCACGTCCCGGGTACGGTACGGAACAAAAATTTTCGGGTTCCTTTATTGCCCTCGTTGCTCGGATCAGAATAGTAACACATAGAAATGTAATAGAACGGGTCAAACACGTAGAGAATTACCAGTTGAAGCGAGTGGCAGCTCCTCGTACTTTTCTTCAAGACTTCGTCGATGGTGGTGGATGGCACTAGATCGTCACGCCGACCTCGCAGTGTACCACGGAATCAGTTCTCTAAAGATGGCTAGCGAGAACAGAGCCGTCGCGTGAGAGAAGAGTGTGTGCGTTCGGTTTGTGTTTTGTGCCTTGTATTATGGACGAAATTTTCACTTACAATTGCGAAATAGGGCTGCCCTATTTATATATTTTGAAATCCCTAGGATATCTCAAAGATATGGTTTCGATTTTACTCCTTAAGTTGAGAGATTTTGCCCTGTCTTTCTCTCCCTTATTTAATTCAAAATTCATATAAGGATACTTACCATAATTAACAACTAATTTAAATACTAAGTCAAACTAAGTATATGTAAATATGGTATAAAATTCGAAACTTAATCCAAGATTAATTTCGAAATTTTCACCTTAAAATAAATAATATTCCAAATACATTATTTCAAGATTTATATTTAACTTTTGGAAATTAATTCCCAAGGCATAATTCGAAAATCAGCTTAGGGTCAAATTCCAATTTTACACTCAAGCCCTTTAAGCACTTTGCCAGCCCAAGTCTCAAAGTTAGTTTCATACGAAGTCCGACTTCGGTCCATTAAACGGCCCAAGGCCCCTTCAGGCCCAAAACACTTTCTCTCCTTATCAGTACACGTTGATGATCTTTTTGAGTCCGACTCTCTAGGTTCGACTAAATCGGCAAGGGAGGAATCCAAGAGTCCGGCAGTTACCTAGCCAATCCTGCAGTACCGACCGTAACCCAATTCGAGTGCGAATTTCGACCAGTCTTTATTCGAGAACCTTACTATAGATTATAGTACTACATATAAACCCCTCAGTTGTGTCCCAATCGAGTGAGAGCCATGGTCTATGTCAAACTCACTATACTCGATTCTATGATAAAACGGGGACGAGGCAAATCACCAAAACTACCCTCCATGTCTAACACGAGTTAGTTCAATACCTTGGCCAAGGATTTCGTAATTTCCCATCACCGTCCTCATAGGACACTTATCTCGATTACTTGCGAGACTGTGAATCCGTACTCAGCGGTCTAAGCCCGGCAATCACAAATCATCATCAAGACCGCATCTGGCACGCTGACCCATGCGACAACAAATCGGGTCGAGGGGAACCAGTGACAGTCGAGATTTCAAAGTCAACTCCGTCAAAGCCCCTTTCGGTCTAAGGTTCACGTAGACTACTATAGTGTCGTCGGTCATTGACACTCCTTGAGTATAAGCCATGTTCGACCGTACGACCCGTGAGTCAGTGTCCATGAAACGATTCAATCCCTTGATTCGACTCGCATCACAAGTCATGACCTCCGCTTCCAAGCGGGATATCGGCACTCGATAGGTCATCGATAAATAAGCCATAATCGGTTATCAGCACCCAACTGGAGCCTAAAGCTTACGGACTTTTAATGCTCGGGGTTAAGAGTCCACTGGTGCCTTCCTCTCTCGTACCCATCGAGAACAGTGGCTCAACTCGGCACATTTGGATTTGTTCATTTATT
Source organism: Craterostigma plantagineum (assembly GCA_027422505.1). Taxonomy (NCBI): domain Eukaryota; kingdom Viridiplantae; phylum Streptophyta; class Magnoliopsida; order Lamiales; family Linderniaceae; genus Craterostigma; species Craterostigma plantagineum. The sequence goes on from JAPQWV010000721.1 coordinate 19,975, forward strand.
GCTTTACCTGATGCTTAGTAAAGTACTCTTATTCCCAATAAAGGAACAATGCAACATAAAATATCTTATTACATAAAAGGCCGAATGATAAATAAGCTAATGCCCTATACAATCTAATCCTCGTATAGCATTCGAGGGCATATTCCTAACACACTGTTTTAGCATTGGGGGATATCCTATGAGGTATTTGGGCATCCCTGTATCACCTACCAGATGGAGCAGGCATGCGTGCCAAATACTGGTGGACAAAATTACTGCTCGGTTACATATATGGGCGACTAGAAATTTATCATATGCTGGCCGATTATGCTTGATTATGTCCTCCTAGCTATCCATGGGTATTGGGGATCAATTTTTATTCTGCCAAAATCTGTCTCAAAAGAGGTGGACCGCAAATGCAGGGAGTTTCTTTGGGGACCAAAGGAGAAAGGATCAAGCGTACCCCTCATTAGTTGGGACCTCGTCTGCCGACCAAAAAAGCGAGGAGGGCTAAACATTCGCGATTGTGCAACATGGAACATAGCTCTAACAGGGAAACAAATATGGGATATCACAATGGATGGTGCTTCATTGTGGATTAAATGAATTAATGTGGGAGTACAAGCCTGCATCTGATGCAGTTGGTATGGAAGAAAATCCATAGTATGAAAGGGAGGTTTCGAGATGGATATAATGGTAGGCAATGGAAAATGGCCAAAGATGGACGATACACTGCAAAACTGGGTTATGAATGGCTCAAAGGTGCAGCAACCCAGTTTCCCTATCACAAAGCTGTGTGGAACAGATATTCATTGCCCAAACATTCTGTGTTACTTTGGCTACTTCTACAGAAATGCTTGCTGACGGTGGATAGAATGTCTAACTGGGGAATGGATATTAATAATATAAGTTGCATATTATGTGGAACACCTATTTCTGGAATGCGATTTCAGCCAAAGGTTGGCATAGAGAGTTTCATCCTGATTGCAAGAAACTGATACCATTAAAACTTTTGCTGACCTCTGCGAATGGATAGTGAGGGTGGGAGGAAAAAAGAATGTGGCTTGTGGAATTAAGGCTGTTGAAATGTCTGCCATGCTACACCATTTATGGAACGAACGGAATAGAGGATCCATGAGAGGGGATCGAGGACAGAAGACAAGGTGTTTCAGGTGCTTGCGAGGGAATTGCAATGGAGGATTAGTAATTTCTGTAATGCTGGAAATGTCAATAGAACAGCCATTTATAAGTGTGTATGTTCTATTTCTGTTCCGTAGAGATAACTGACAGATTGGGTTGATGTAATAAGGAAAGGGTGCAAGTGTGGTAAATGAAATTCATTATACCAAAAAAAAAAGATTTAAGCTTTTTCAAATGGACGTGAAAAGTGCATTTTTAAATGGTTTTATAAATGAGGAAGTCTTTGTCGAACAACCTCCAGGTTTTGAAAAAGAAGAATTTTCAAATCACGTCTTCAAATTAAACAAAGCTTTATATGGTTTAAAACCGGCCCCTATGGCATGGTATGAAAGACTGAGTAGGTTTTTATTAACATGGGCTTTACAACAGGAACAATAGATAACACTCTGTTTATAAAGTGCGAAGGGAACCACATACTACTTGTGCAGATATACGTTGATGATATCATATTTGGTAGCACTGACATCACTCTTTGCGAGAATTTTTCCAAGTCTATGCAACAGGAATTTGAGATGAGCCTAATGGGAGAACTCACGTACTTCCTTGGATTGCAAATCAAGCAATTGGATACGGGAACATTCATATCTCAAACGAAGTACACGAAAGAACTACTTCAAAAATTCAGAATGGCTGATTCCAAGGTACTTCCCACTCCTATGCATCAGACCGCCAAAATTGATAGTGATGAACAAGGTACGCCCTTTGACCAAACTAAGTATAGAGGTATGATCGGAAGTTTGCTCTACCTTACGGCAAGCAGACCCGATATTATGTTTGCTACTGGTCTATGTTCTAGATACCAATTGAGTCCTAGGTAATCTCACTTGACAGCAGTCAAGCGAATACTTTGAAGGGAACAATCAATTTTGGTATGTGGTATCTAAATTCCAAGGAATTCCCATTAATGGGATAGTCGGATGCGGATTACGCCTGTTCTAGGGAAGATAGGAAAAGCACTAGTGGTACTTGCCAAATACTAGAAAATTCCCTTGTAACTTGGTCCGGTCGGAAACAAAATGCCGTGGCCCTGTCCACAACCGAAGCGAAATATATGGCCTTAGGAAGTTGTTCTCAGCAAATCCTTTGGATGAAACAAAGCTTGAATGATTACGGTTTAAGGTACGACCAACCTATTTTTTGTGATGGCACTAGTGCCATTAGTATCACTAAGAATCCCGTACACCACTCTCGAACTAAGCATACAGAGGAGAAACATCATTTTATTCGAGATCACGTTCAGAAAGGGAATATCAGCGTGAACTTCGTAGGAACCAATGATCAGTTGGCTGATATCTTCACGAAACCCCTTATTGAGAGCAGATTCTGTGATATCCGTGACCGATTAGGAATTATTGAGCTCAATAGGAAGGGTGACTAGATATGTTAGTCTTTAGTATTTCCTTGATCTTATTATTTAGGATCTCCGCGATTTTACTCCTTGATTCTATTAATAATTTCTTCTTTATTCTATTTCCTTATCTATTCAAATCTTCACCATTCACGGAGAGATTATTTTTAGACCTTCTTCGACATTTGTGTCAAAATCTAATTTCAGCCAATATTTTCTTTGAACTCTGATATTTACTTATTTCCTTCCTTAATTCCCGCGAGATATCCTTATATCACACAACAGGCAGTTTCCTTCTCCACTAAGTACTCTTTTAAATTCAAATTTTTGAAATCCCTTCCTTATCTGACACATGTCATGTCGAGATCACATCCTTTAATAACTTCTTTCCATCCTTATCAAGAAGCTTTCAGCCTTTATAACCAAACGCCTCCCTTCTTTTTCAAAACTCATTCAAACCCTAAATTCCTCACTTCATAATTTCCGTCTCCTTCGATCACAACCATGGTAAAAACCAAAGGCGCCGGATCTGAGTCCGACAAAAAGCGAAAGAGTTCCCTAACTAAAACCCTACTCTCTCCAAAAACCACCCGTTCGAAGTCAAGAAGCAGCCCTAAATTCACAAAATCTCCTACAAAACCGAAGAAGAAGAAAGCCGTCAAACCCCCTACTCCATCTCCTGCTTTCTCTCATGATCAGCCTGCATCTCCTGATAAAACTCCTGCCCCTTCTCACAATCAGCCTGCATCTCCAGAGAAATCGGCCTCACTCGAAAAATCTGCATCACCAGGAAAATCTGTTTCCGCTCAAATCGAGTCATCTCCACAAGGACACCAGCCGTGATGCTGAAACGGCCGCACTGTTCAACCCTGATAATCTAGAGGAAATCACCGACCAAATCAAATTCCTTACTGAGAATGCCAAGGAACTTCATGGAAAGCTTCAGAAGCGACGCGTTGCACGAGGTAGGTGCGTTAAGTTTGATGAGTTGGCCACAGCCAAGTCGTGACGTGGCTGACGAAATATGGCTGGGAAAATTTCTTGAGGATTGACAAGTCCTTGTATGCGGAGGATGTGAAAACTCTTCTATCCCAATCTCACTTTCGTTGAAGATGGAATAGCGCTAAAGTGAATGAGATGCTGGGAGTTGAAAACGAAGGGCTCCGCTACTTTGACGTTGTCCACTGGTGTACCTCTGAAGTACCCATGCGAGACTGTGCGAAAGCTCTCTGGAATTCCCCCTATAAGCCAAAGTTCTCTGAAGGAGAAGCTTTGAACCAACTTCCCATAGATCTGTTCTTTCTCTACAAGGTCCTGCGTTTTACGCTATGGAGCGCCCGTGTTGGCAGTGGAGGCCATTCCACTACAATGAACTACATGAGCATGCTGACTCTCTACATGGTCCCAAAATAGGCCACTCAACTTAGGATATTTCGTCCTTAAGTACATGATCTATTCCATTCAGAGCTCAGATAAGGAACTTCCCTATGGTATGGTTCTTACACATCTGTTTGAGATCGAGGGAATCTCTCTGCCCAAGGCTTGGGAAGACAGCTCTAAGCATGCTGTGGATCTGGTCACACTTAAGCGTGTTGGTATACGCTATGATGCACGCCAAGGCTGGTTCAAAATAAAGGATTTGAAGACCCCTTCAAAGACTCCGATTAAGAAGAAAAGGGATGACGATAGCAGATCTGAAAAAAAGAGTGTCAAGGGCCTTAAGGATGAGAACCGGAAGAAATTCAAAAAGATCTCACGGAACTTCGAAAGGGTTAACAAGTATCTGAAGGAGCTTTCCATGGTTCTGAATATCGCTAAATCCACGTCTGCCTCATCCGACAACGATTCCAGCCTTAGATCTTGATTCCTTAGTGATTCCCTAGCTCTTATAGGATTAGCTCTAGTTTGTTTTTTTTCGCTGGTTCTTGGGTATTGAGGGTCGAGGTTGGTTGCATGTTTAGGTAGGTTGGTGGTATTGGTCCTCCTTTTTTATGCTGAAGGGGGAGAAGTCTAGGCAATTAATGCCTTATTTTGTTATCTTGGAATGATATAATATAATCGGCTTGCCTTTATATGCCTGTGTCTTAATCTTTTGGTGCTTGAGTTTGTGATTTGCTAAGGATTAAGGAATTTCGCACATAGCCAAGGGGAGCAAACTGATATGATGTGATAACTTGAGACATCCATGTGTAATACCCGGGTCCCGTGCGTAAGTTGGCCAATAAATTTGCATGCATATTATGTGACTATATGATTTAATGTTTAGTATTTATTTAATTTTGTGCTTACATGATATCTAACATTAATTGGAAATTAGATATGGAGTTTGAGGAATTTTGAAATTGGGTTGTGTAGATAATAGAATTTTGAAGTATTATAATTTCGAAACTTAGGGTTTCTTTTGGATAAATTTCGAAACTTTATAATATGGCAGTGAGTTTCGAAATATGGATTTAGGGAATTTGAAACCTTAGGAAATTGGTGTATTTGGAAATTTAGGTGGGAGAATTTCGAACTTAGGATGTTAAATGGATAGGGAGAAGTTCGAAATTAGTGGTTAAAGAGAATTTCGAAAGATAGGTGATGGATTTCGAAATTTTTATGGAAGAAGTTCGAAATTTGGATGAAGTTGGAAATAAGGAAATTTCGAACTATCTTTCGAAATTCTTTCAAAGCAAACGTTTCGACATTTTCTAATAGGGATTTCGAAAGTCTTAGGAACATGTGTAATATTAAATAATGATTAATATAAGGTTTAAAGTATTAGTAATTGGTAAACGTACTAATCATTGAATTTACTACACAATTAAGAAAGGAATGAGTCCAAACTTTCAAACCTAAAAGTGAAACTAGAAAACGATTTAAGCTAAAGTAATAATATAATTAAAAGCTTTAAGATAACAATCTAGAAAGAAAGAAATTCGTTAGATGAAATTTTCGTGGAACAAGTCTAGGAAGGAGGCGAAGAACTGAAATTATCCATAACGTAACTTGGAATTTGGTAAGCGTTCTTACTGTAATCTTTATATTTTTAATTAGGTTTTGGCTTATTTAAGTGTTATTAAACATGAAATTCATGTAAGTTTATGTTCTTTAGGATTTTGATTTTTGGAAAGGGAAGAACATCATTTAGAGTTGATATGATATTTAAAGTGTTCTTATGATAGATAAGATTTTGATCGGAACTTATTAAGAGTTTAGAAGTAAATAGTGTTAGTGATTTTTGAAGATTAGGGTTTGGTTGGTTTCGAGATTTAGGTAGTGATTTTATAAAGATTTCGAAATAAATTTTGTTAAGTTGATTCATTGTTTAGAAATTGTTATGAATGTTGAAGAGGATATCGAAGATGATTTTGAGAGTATTATAAGGATCGAGATCTTAAGTAGTTTGATTGTGTCGAAATTTTTATTAAATGTCGAGATTGGTATGAGATTTCGAGACAAGATGTCGAAATGTGTCTTGTGTAGTTAAGAATCTCGAATAAGATTTTTTTAAATGTCGATATGTGGTTACGAGTTTGTGAATTGTGAAATGATAATCTCGAGTAAAATGTCGACATGTTATGTGAAGTTTATTTCGAGTTTTATGAATATTGAAAAGGAATATCGAGTAATATGTCGAAGTGTTAGGTGAAGTGGTTCGAAATTTTGATAAATATCAAAAGAAGATCTCGAAGAAAATGTCGAGATTTATCATGTAATATCGAGATCCATTGTATAGTTTAGTAAATGTCGAAACCTTGTTTGAATAATAAAGAATGATATCGATATTTTACTTACAATGTCGACATCTATGGGTATAATTTCTAATTCAGCTCGACATATATATCGAGATTCATCTAGAAGATATACTTCGAAATATTATATAATATGTTATATGTCGAGATTTTATATCATTCAAGTTCGAAGCTTTATAATATACTATGTTGAGTTTAAATTATTATGCAACTCAAGATTTGTGTAAATTTTAAAGTGGTCCTTTAAATTAAGCAAAATTTGGAATTTTAAGGTTTCGAAATTATAAGTCGAAAATAGGGTTTTCAAATTTAACTAATTTCATGAAATTGTAACTAAATTAATGAATTATAATTTTATATGTTTTTATAAATAGGATTCGAAGGTTAGCGATTTAACCGAAAATAAGCTAAGGATACCAGGTAAGTGGGAATTTCACCTACAACACATAAATTGTTTGATATGTGTATTACTACGTGACTAATTGCTTCGATGAATACGTGGTATGTGAATTATCTGTTATATGCGATTGTTTGGAATATTTATTGTCGCATTATTTATGTAGCATGATCATGTGCACGCACGAATCATATTGAGTATTTTGAGGAATGAGCGTGCATTATATTACTCGAGTGGAAAGCGAGTTATAAGTAATGTAGATAGATGAGAATATAGCTACTTCTACAAAGGCACCATGACGGGGGTAAAACCGTCGTGTATATTTACCTAAATTATTTAGGTATTGGGAAGGCACGTAGTATAACTATAGTGCCAGGAAAGTAATTTGATAGAGGGGCGACCTGGTGAATGATAAGATTGGAGATAAACCCTAATTTTATCCTAGCCAGAGTGGGCCACTATCGTATTTTTATCCGTATAGGATTTGAGCTCATGATATGATGGTGCGGTTAGTAAGTAGCTATGGGCCCTGATGAAAATGAGAAACGAATGAGTATGATGTGAGGATAGTATTAGAAAGCATTGGCGCGGATGCCTTTGCTATTTTGGCACGTGCATACATGCATATTTCCACTTACTGAGCTTTATAGCTCATCCCATGTTTTTATGTGTTGTAGACGTAGCGAATCCGGTACGTAAATGTTTAGATGACGAGGCTGGTCCTTCTGGAACTTCCGGTGACTTTTGAGGGTGGTGTGTACATGGATGCGACCTGTGCGGCGGGCGTTATGATTAATTATGTTGTGTTTTGTAAAATAAGTTTGTATCGTATGTAAAATCTGAACAACGTTTGTATTGTAAAATAGTTGGGTGTTGTGTGCTTTGTAAAATTGTAAAATCGAAAAATTCTATCGGTGTTATGTAATATATTTTATATTCTATTTAGTCACGTAAGTTAGCGTAAGAACTAGTAGTAGACGGCGGGGCGTCACACCATGGTAGCTTGTTTCCATATGATATAACGTGGTAATTGCTAAATCTTTGCGACTATGCATTACATAGGATTATTAGCAATTAGACAGGGGGGGAGCATGCTTTGAAATCTGATAAAATTATTTGCCCTGATCATATGTCACATGCTTTGATACTTAAACATGCTACATGCTTAGATGGTTTCATATCGAGTGTACTCATATGCTTAAGATAGGCATTAATTACTTGTCATCATCAAAAAGGGGGAGATTGTAGACCTTTTTGGTCCAAATGACTATGAGAGTTTTGATTATTCCAAGTAATTATGTAAATGGGGGGTACAAATCAAAAAACTCGATATGCATGTTATAAGATGTTTAAGTATGTGAAAATGTTCGATTAAGCGCTTAAACGTGATTAAAGTGTTAGGAAAAATCGAATTTGAGTGATCTTGTGCTTCACTGGAATATTTATGTGATCAGCTGCTTATGAACGTTTTCATGTGAATGGAATCTCATTGCGTGCTATTTTTGGAAAATATATGAACTGTCTGCGAGAATAAGTTATTTTAGGAAAGAATATCAATGTGATCACCCGGATAGAAATGAATATGCTATATATGGAAAAGATATTCTGATTGAATGCATACATGTGATTGATTTATTTTAGGAAGAATATGAATGATATATATCCGTTTGAGTGGTATCTTGTTTGACTCTTGAATCAGTGAATCGATTATCTATATTTCCTTATGCGAATTGGAATTAATATATTTAGGAAAGTGATTCATTGATTGGACTTATATATGGTAATATGTTGATTGGGTCTATATATGGAATATGCTGACTGACGAATGGAATTAAACTGGAATGAAAATAAATCTGTGGTATTTATGGTGATCATGTTGACAGTTGAACTTAATTGGTTTATTCTTGGCATGATTCCTTGACTTAATGCACGTGATTATGAGCTTTCTATTTCAACGATCGATTTGCTCTAATTTTTCGAGCATACTGGGCACAAAATCGATTTTGATGTGTACTAGACGATCTCAATGATATTTACGTCGTCAGATTTAATAGCTGTGAGGAATAATTCTAGAAATTCATTTACGCAAATAAGATAAATCGAGCATGTTTTTTGTCGAACTTAAAGCTAATATGCATTAATTCGAGAGACCCACGGCTTGGAAATTACGTCGCGCCTTCGTGGTTATTCAATAGTCCGTCCCTCAAGATTAACAAACGGAAAAGTAAAAAATCGCCAAAAAAATAGTTAAAATGAGTGTTCGTATGTGGTATCAGACAGACATAACTGGTATAATTTCCATAAGATTCGGTATAATAGAGACGTAAAGTGGTATAGTTTTGTTAAGAAGCATTACACGAACTGGTACGGGATATTACTTATTCTAATTTGGTATACTTTTATATGATGAGGTACTAAGACATCTTAAAGTGATATAACTACCATAAGAAGTGGTTTCCAGATGTTATGCAAATGGTATCAATGGAAAAAAAACTATTTCAACGATCGATTTCCCGTAACTTTTTTTGCATACTGGGCACAAAATCAATTTTGATGTGTATTCGACGATCTCAATGATATTTACGTCGTCAGATTTAAGACCTGTGAGGAATAATTTCTAAAAATTCATTTATGCAAATAAGATAAAATCTGATCGAAATTAAAGCTAATATGCATAAATTCGAGAGACTCATAGCTTGGAAATTACGTCGTGCCTTAGTGGTCACTCAATCGTTCTTCCTTCAAGATTAATAAACAGAAAGTAAAATTCGCCATAAAAATAGTTAAAATGAGTGTTCGTTATGTGGTATCAGAAAGGCATAACTGGTATAATTTCCATACGATTCGGTATAATAGAGACGTAAAGTGGTACAGTTGTGATAAGAAGCATTACTCGAACTGGTACGGGATATTACTTATTCTAATTTGGTATTACTTTTATATGATGAGGTACTAAGACAGCTTAAAGTGGTATAACTACCAGAACAAGTGGTTTCCATATGTTATGCAAATGGTTCAATGGAAAAAAACTACTTCAGCGATCGATTTGCCGTATTTTTCCATACTGGGCACAAAAAATCAATTTTGATGTGTACTCGACGATCTCAATGATATTTACATTGTCAGATTTAAGATCTGTGAGGAATAATTTCTAGAAATTCATTTACGCAAATAAGATAAATTGTGGCAGCCCCGCCTTCCACCACTACTTTCTACACTAGTCTACGCGACTAATGTCCTAATAATGACATGGGTCGTATGAAATTTCGGATAAAATTTTTCCTTTCATAAAAGGAATCGTAACGGTTTCTATAAAATTATCATGGGTCCTATCTACATAGGAAAGCGCGCATGCGGGTCAAAATAAATCTATCTACTGGGCCTCCACGAGGTCGCATCCATGCACACACTTCCATCTCAAAAGCCCTCGGAAGCTTCAAAAGTTAGCCTCGCCGTGAAAATGATCACGTACCGTGATCGCGGGGTCCTACAACACATAAAAACGTGGAATGAGCATATAAAGCTCAGTAAGTGAAAACCATGCATGAAATGCACGTGACCTAAGTAGCGAAGGCATTCGCGCCAATGCTATCTACTTCTCACATCCTTCTTGACCTTTCATAACATATTTGGGCCCTTTCGTCTTTCAATCTTACTATGCACCATATAGAGCTCAAACTCCTAAGGGTATAAGTGGCAGTACACACACTGGGAGGCTAAACCCGAGTACTCAATCTGTGCTTAACCCTATGGTGCCTTTCAATCCCAATGCGGTCCACACTGAGAGGCTAATAGTGTCTTTCAATCCCAATGCGTTCCCATTGAGAGGCTAACCCGGGCACACAAATTTTCGTTTAACCCTAAGGAGCGTTTCCATCCCAATGCGGTCTGACACGAGGGCGCTTCTCGCTGGTAGCATACTACGAGGTCGCCAACACTCGAGGTTCCCTCGGTGCCACTCATACCCTCAAGTCGCATCCTCCAGGTTGCATCTCTCGCTACGGGGTATTTACCTGCCTCTCGTGATCAAGCAGTCAGCCTCGTGAATCGCCGTAATATAGTTATTACCTGCCTCTCGTGAATCAGGCAGTCGGCCTCGTGAATCGTCGTAATATATTTATTTACCTGCCTCTCGTGAATCAGGCAGTCGGCCTCGTGAATCGCCGTAATACATATATACCTGCCTCTCGTGAATCAGGCAGTCGGCCTCCTAAATCGCCGTAACATATTTAGGTAGCATAGAAGAGTCGTGACTCATCATTGAGTCGACACAAATGCCTATATCGGCAATTATACATATCGCTTTTAAGCGATCTTATACTCATGCGCGCTCTCTTTCCTTGACTCTTATACTAGTCGTGCGTGCATATGCTCGTGCCATGAATATGCGTGTCATGTCATCATATAATGTAGTTAAATCACGTAAGAACTCACATAAAATCATATAAGCATATAGACACGTCACATAAAATCATAAGAGCATATAACACATAATTTCATGCACATAAAAATTATGTGTTGTAGTTGCGATTTTCACTTACCTGGTATCCTTAGCTATTTAACCTATCGTATGGTACGTCGCTAACCTTCGAACCCTAAATATACAATCATAATAAATTAGGGCTTGTTGGTCTAATCATGATTTCAAGAAATTGAGTTTATTTGAAAACCCTAATTTCGATTTCTATAAATTTCGAAACCCTAAAATTTTAGAACTTAACCTAAACTGAGAAATTCCATTTCAGAGATAGATCTTCGACATGTTAATAAATCTCGAGTTTGTGTTATTAGTGGATCTCGACATTTTTTTTGGCATAAACCTCGACATTATACATATAAAGGTTCGACATTTGCACTCTACAAAGATCTCGACCTGAACTACGAAATGGATCTCGACATATTTTTCGATATTACGTAAGGATTTCAATAGGTGTTCTCGAGATTATATGTGTAAAGATCTCGATATCATCCTTCAGATAAATCTCGAGATGGACTTTGAATTGGATTTCAAGGTTGATTAATTAAAGTTCTCGAATTTCTCTAATTCCTGTTCTTAAATTTCGAAATGACTAGTTCGAAATTCATTTCGAACTTGGTTTCGAAAATTTTTTCTTCTCATAATTAGTTCGACATTCCTCCTATAACATAGCTAGGGTTTCGAAAATCAGAAACTATAAATAAATAAAGATTTCGAAGTCTATATATTATTATTATTTTCGAAATTCAATTTAGATAGATGTTTCGAACAATAGTCCATACATTTCGAAGTCAATTTCGAAATGAATTTCGAACTTGGGTTCGAAATTCTGTTCGAACTTTATTTCGAAATTCGTTTCATTTTCTTAAATCTTAGAATTTCAATGTATACACGTAAAAATTCTTTCGAAATTAGTTTCGAAATTTCCTATAGAGGTTTTCCAAAATAAACTTCAAACAAATTTCCAAAATAAATCCCAAATGAGATTTCGAGCTTTGCTTCGAAATCTTATCACACTTGATTTCGAAATTTCTCCTACAACACTTATATGGTTTCGAGAATTATTAATTGGAATATCATAACTTATAAAAACACTCTTTGTACAGAATTCATCTAAAGCTTTGATTAAAAAGACATTTTCTCAAGAACAATAGGAACATTAGATGAACTTTAAAGCCGACTTAAACTTCGAACATCAAAACTTAACTTAACATAAATCTTTTGAAACTTTCGTGCATACTAATGTCTAACATGCCATACATGCATAAAAATATAAGTTTTAAGGGTAAGAAATTATACCTTCTCCTAAGCTTGGTTTGATCTGTTCTTAGACTGCTTCTGTTTTCTCTCTATTTCTAAGTTTCGAAAGGTTTTGTTAATAAACTAGGTTTTACAAAAGCTTCTTTTTATGATATAACTTACTTTGTTGTCTCCTTATCCCTTAGTTAACGTGTGGAGGTTATCAAATGACAGAGGTCATGTGAACCCTTATCTTATTCTAACTAATGTGTATTATTATATTATTACTTTATCTTTTTCCTCCCACATAGGTTTCAAAACACATAGAAAACCCTAGATAAATAAGATTTCGAGACTCATGAATTTCGACTTCAAGGATACCGAGCTTAAGGATTTCGAAACCTAAAGATCTCGAGATTACATATATCGAGATTCTTTCCTAGCTAAGTTATCGAGGTTGTTAGTTTTAAAAGTCCTCAACTCGACATTTTCAAAATTCGACATCTTCTTGAAAATTATAAATCTCGGGACTTCTAATATATCAAAACTCATTTCTTCCTATCTTATATAAAACCTTTTCTAATTTCAGTTAGTTCTTCTACTTGGTTAGTAATCCTAATACCATTTAATATGGAATCATGTTGACATATGTTCCATGCAGTCATGTAAGTCCTAATTCGTAACACATATAAGATTTATAAATCACATATTGAGTTTGAAACAATTATGTATTATTATCAGAATTTCACCCGAAGTTCCAATTTCCTTAATTAATTAATTCCACAGAGTCTCTAGTTAAGTATTCTCTACCACTAATTTATTGTAAACCCCGTAATTAAATTTTACGGGTATGACATAAATCGAGCATGTTTTTTATCGAAATTAAAGCTAATATTCATAAATTCGAGAGACCCATAGCTTGAAAATTATGTCGCGCCTTAGTGGTGACTCAATCGTTCGTCCCTCAAGATTAATGAACTGAAAGTGAAATCGCCGTAAAAAAAATAGTTTAAATGAGTGTTCATTATGTGGTCAGAAAGGCGTAAGTGGTATAATTTCCACAAGATTCGGTACAATAGAGGCGTAAAGTGGTATAGTTCCGATATGAATAAGCATTTGCGTAAGTGGTACTGAATGAGCAAGTCACTTGAAAGCTGAATCTCAGTATTATTTTGGGCGGGATCTTATGTAGTTTATATTCATGTAATGATGTTGTACTAGAAACACTTGATATGTTACAGATGATGGTTTACGCGCTAGGTTTCTAGTTTTATGTTTTAGAGTATTAAGGCTTTGGGTAAACGTTTTCGGGGTTACAATTAAGGGTTTACTATCGTAAGATTTGTTATATGATTGACGTATAATGTTGTTAGGATACATTTGTTGTAAGTCATAATGGTAAATATCAATGTGATGTAAATAAATTGTCTATGATTTGCATTGGTGTACATTTTACATGATCAAAATCTCATTACTTGACTACTTGCATCATATTTGCAAAAACGTGACAAAATCAAGGAACTTGGTAGTTTCAATACATCAAATCTAATATTTCCATGATTTTCATTCTTCTACAACCGAAAAAACCAACTTTTATTTACGAAATTATTCAAACCATTGATATGGTACAGATAATATATTATCTGGTATTACAACGAATTAATGTGGGTAATGTATTGCTACCAGGATAAATATAAATGTTTACCAATATATTATTAAGTGGTATAATTTATATGTGATGTGGTATCATATAAAGATGGAGAGACCATATAGTTTGATGGCCCATGAAGCTTCTGGAATGTTTTTATTTTTTGTTATGAATGGAGTATAAATTGGTACTAACTACGCTGAAGTGGTATAGTTTACATGTGATGTGGTATTGTATAAAGATAGAGACAGTTTGACGGCCCATGAAGCTTCTGGAATTGTTATGAATGGAGTATAAATTGCTACGAAACTACGCTGAAGTGGTATGATTTACATGTGATGTGGTATTGTATAAGATGGAGAATGTTTGACGGCCCATGAAGCTTCTGGAATGTTCTTATTTTTTGTTATGAATGGAGTATAAATTGGTACGAAACTACACTGAAGTGGTATAAGTTACATGTGATGTGGTATTGTATAAAGATGGAGACGGTTTGACGGCCCATCAAGCTTCTGGAAAGTTCTTATTTTTTTGTCACGAAAGGAGTATAAATTGATACCAAAATATTATTAAGTGGTACTATTTAAATGTGATATGGTATTGTATAAAGATGGAGACGGTGATAGGCCCATGAAGCTTATGAAATGTTTCTATTTCTGTTATGGGTGGAGTATAAATTGGTTCCAGACTATACTCACGTGATATAATTTACATGTGATGTGATATTTTGTAAAGATGGAGACGATAATAAGCCCATGGATCTTCTGGAATGTTCTTATTTTCTGTTACGAGTGGAGTATAAATTGATACCAAACTATACTTAAGTGGTATAATTTACATGTGATGTGGTATTGTATAAAGATGGAGACAGATAATAGGCCCATGAAGCTTTTGGAATGTTCCTATTTTCTGTTACGAGTGGAGTATAAATTGGAATCAGACTATACTTAAGTGGTATAATTTACTTGTGATGTGGTATTTTATAAAGATGGAGACGGTAATAGGCCCATGGAGCTTCTGGAATGTTCCTATTTTTTGTTACGAATGGAGTATAAATTGGTACCAAACAATATTTAAGTAGTATAATTTACATGTGATGTGGTATTTTACAAAAATATGGAGACGGTAATAGGCCCATGAAGCTTCTTGGTTTTTTGTAACGAGTGGAGTATAAATTGGTACCAAACTGCACTTAAGTGGTATAATTTACATGTGATGTGGTATTGTATAAAGATAGAGGCAGAAATAGACCCAGAAGTTTCTGCAATGTTCTTATTTTTTGTTACGAATGGAGTATAAATTGTTACCAGATATTATTAAGTGGTATAATTTACATGTGATGTGGTATGAAAGTAGAACTAGTTCGAAACTCAAAATACAGTAAAAAACAGAAGTAGGGCCATCATTCAAAACACCAAGAGTGCCAAACACAGTCAAAACACAAGCAGAGTTTGGCGATCGATGGGGTTCTTCCCAGCAACTTTCTTCTCCTTCTTCCGCCCACTTTCTTGGCGATCGACGGATTCTTCTTCGGAGCCATCGCAAGATTCGTCGATGAAGTGTCGAAATCAGTCGGGCTTCATCGATTAAGGGATCAAATCGGTAGAAAATTCTTTGGGTAGGCGGGAAAGCTAATTTTAGGGTTTGTGGTACTGAAAATCGAATTTTAGTCTCAGTTCGTTTCCTTAATTGGTTTATACCATAAAATTTCAGATCATTTAATAATACCACTTCAGTCTTACTAAATACCACTAAATAAGATTTATATACCACTTTATAACACGTGAAGATTTAGGTCTAAAAAGTCTGATGTAAAAGTAAGGGTAAAAGAGTCTTTCAATCTGAATGGGTCCTTATCCCTAACATATAAATCATTTGGGTCTTTCTCCCTATTTAAATATAAAGAGGCTTGAATCCTACTCAAACTTGTTAAGAGGGCCTGAATTCCAATTAGCCTTTTATATAACCATTTAAAAATGCACTTTTTACGTCCATTTGAAATAGCTTAAAGCGTTTAAAGCATGCATATGCAGGTAAGAAACGAATGGACTCTAGTCTAGCTATCGAAGCAAACGTTTCATCGAAATTGATACCCTCCTCCTGGGGAATAACCTTTTGCAACTAACCTTGCTGTTTCTTGTGATATTACCGTGTTTTGTCGAGTTTGTTGCGGAAGACCTATTTGGTTCATATGATAGATTTTTCGTCTGGTCTCTCTCTAGAGTCCACACATGGCTCTTTTCGAACTGAGATAACTCATCCTCCATGGCAGAGACCCAAGATATATCGTCTAGAGCTTCATGGACTATCTTGGTTCCATCATTGAAAGCAGTACATAGCGGTATTCCTCCCTATCATGATTTGGTGCAGTTGCTCGAGTTTTGATTCAAATGTGATATTCCCTATCACTGATCTGCTGGATAGCATGTTTGAATTTTCTGCATTGTTGTTCATTAGCATCTGAGTGTATAAATGTTTATCGTCTGTTGGAATTTCGTCTTCACTGTCCTTAGTACCCTGTAAATCTGAACAAGACAAATTCATACCTTCTTCATCAGTAGCATCTGCGTTAGGAATCTATTCGAAGTAACATGTATGGATTCCTGAACAGTCAGCTTCTTTTATAGACACGATAGTCTTTAGAATGAAGATTGTAGTCAAGGCATATCCCTTCATCCACCTTAGAGTCAAATTTTCCTCACGTATATCTATCATTCAAGATAACATTTACATCCAAACACACGAAAGTATATCCTATATTTGGAGTTCTACCATCAAAACCAGCTGGCGACCAGCCCGTGAAAGAACTTTTTTTTATCTATTTTATGACAATTTAATTTACTAATACTTTTTTGTTTAGTTGTGGTAATTATTAATAGATTATGTATTTATTAATAAATATATCATTAATTATACCATTAGTGAATCACTAAGTATTAATTTAATATATATTTTCCATATAATAAATCTGTTAATATATATAATTACATAGCTGCCATGTCGGCCCACAGGCTAAATTGACAGCTCTAGCTGCTACGAGTATCGAAGAGCTTAAAATTATGCTCCAACGACAGACGCGTCGTTGCGAAAAAAAATGGCGTATCAGATAACATGGCATACGCGACGATGTATCAGGCCCTGGGTCGTTACAACCATTTTATGACGTTGGCGATCAACTCAATGTATTTCAATCCTCAAAGTCACCAAAAACCTAAATTTCCTATCTTCTCGGATAGAAAACACATGCATTACAACTTGAAACGAAATGCTACTACCTACATTTATAACCCAAGAATAAAATTGCGAGTTATTATTACCAAAGGGAAAAAGAAAAAAAAATGATGCATTACTGGCCCAATACTTCCTTAATTTTAGTCTTCTGTTCCTCGGTTATCGAAGCGGGAAAAAGGACCTCAAACGTTACGTATAGATCTCCTTTCTTGTTACTCATGTGCAATGGCATACCCTCTCCTTTGAACTTCCTCACTTCTTTGGACTTCGTTATACCCTTTTCCATAAAAGCCAACATTCAATTAAACCACCACTCTTACCTACCGACGAAAAAAAGAATCTTAATTCACCAACCTTAGAGCCAATGTCCAGAGCGTGTTCGTCAAGGTGCTTTATAGTCTTCTCAAAGCCAACAAGCGCTTGAACCTGAGATTATGATGATGATTACAATAATAAGAGAAATAGGAAAAAAAACACCGATCAAGAAAGGAACAAGTGAAAAGTTTACCAAAGTGATGGTGACTGTGGTGCGTAGATCATTGCCTTCCCTCATGAAGACGTCATCTGGGGCAGTACGTATGCGAAACTGTGCGACAAAGATGGTCGATTATGAATAACAAGAGAGTGGGTGCTTTAGTACATTGCCACTTTTATAAGAATGAAGATAAAAGAACAAACCCTAAGATCTCCAGGTTCGCCATCGACAATGGACTCACCGTCTTCATAAAATACCACCTCCTGTAAAAGTGATGCAATTTCCTTAGAAGGAAAATGACTAATATTTGACTCCGCAAACAGTATTATGTGACTGCAGATTATATTACACAAGTACGGCCAATCACTTCAGTTTCTACGTACGACAACTTATCTACATTGGTCTTTGTCTACCTCATATTATATAGGTGTTGATGACCAGAAAGTCAAATAACCTGATTAAGTTATCGTATATTATGATTACCTGAATCATGTCTTTCGTATAAGAAGTTTTACAAATGCCTAAATTGCGAAAACGGATAGATTTATAACAAATACCCTTTCATAAAATAACTATTTAAACAGACACCAGGTCATGACATGGCGATACAACGACAGTGAAAAGAATGTGGCAAACATCCGACAAGACTACAAATATAAAACAAGTAATAGGGGATGGGAACTTACTTGCCCATCTTGCATTCCTTTCTCAATATCCACAGTGATAAAATCACCTTCCTTTCGTATTTCACATTTGGGCACTGCTCGCATACCTGGAAAGGCAATGATAATTAAAGAGCGTAAACCTTCTCTACATGACGCAATAGTCAATTGCAGAAAAACAACCAAAGCAGTAGCACTGCCAGTTGACAATCAATGAAATGTCACGAAAAATTTGGCTTCCAGATTGGAATTGTAAATAATAAATAAAATAAACTCCAAATCTGTAGTTTACAGTAGAAATAGTTCATTATATATCTTATTAACTATCAATAAAAAATTTATTTCACTATAATAAACTTATATATTGTGCAATATATTCAAGAAAGTTTACAACAACAGTCATGTAGTTCAGCATGCCCAGTGATGTGCAATGTCATTTGTAGCCTGGTGATGCCCTTAATAACAAGCAGCAAAACACACAAACAAACACATGACCATGCACATTAATATAAGTCACTTTCTGATCTTGCACAGTACCAAGATGCGCCTTAGACATTTTAGTATGAATATGTGATAAAATGATTCAAATAAAGAAATCCATTACCTGCTCGGTCATTTGTTGAAACATTCCAGGACCAATTTGCTTGTGATAAACCTCATTTCTGCAATTGCAACGTCTCTTTCCTGGAGCTGGTTTTAGTACGTTTTTAACCCTCCAAACCTGAAAACTCCAGGCAATTACCGTTTTGGCGTTCACATCGAAGAAATGTTACCCACCAAACTACATAGGCAGTTTGCATAACAAATAAAACATTGGCAATGAAACAGTACTCTATGTATATGTTACTGCAGAATAAATGTCCAGCACATTTGCATTCCTATCACTCCTCGAGATATATAAATATCCTTTCTAAAAATCGCCTGCATAAAATTGGTTTCTTTATTTCAGAAAATACCTTCAAAGTACCTCCCATGTACAAATCTTCAAGTGAGGCATCTAACTCACAACCACGTCATCACCTTTAACAACCTTCTCTTCCTCTTCCATTGGTCCTCCACCAAAAATCTGTTCATAAAATTGTTTATCGCTGAAAAACATATGAATCAACCACTGCGTATGATTTCATACTTCTAAGCATACAATTAAATTGAATGACAACAATTTTACACTGTCATGAACGCAGTCATAACTAATACCTCTGAGCATTAACCACTAAGGAAAGCACAATATAGATGCTAACAAAAAAGACAGACAAGTCCAAGATGAAATGAATCTCACACCAGATATTTGTTTAATCAAATATCAACATGCATCCACTAAAATTAGAATCCAACATTTCTGACCAACTATTTCAAACTAACAGATCAATCAAATCAGATGAAATCCCTCAAATTGTGTTGATTTTGATTGAGCATCCAATCATCCCTTCAAATTATGGAATCATAAATTAGTTTATTACATTTTCAGAGTTAGACATAATCTAACATATTATAATTGCTAGGTTTTGCTGTATCACAGGTTTTGGCCAGAGATAATCTTTCCCAACCTACCACCACTAATTCCTAATGGGGATTTGAGAGTCACTGACAGTCTGAATAACGCTACGAAGAAAATCTTTTCAGTCTACTACTGTCTTTGTATTGCCAGCGAAAATAATACTGAGAGCAGATTTTTTGTTGTCTAAAGCACGAACAGCCATTATATAATAATCAGTAAGAGAAATGGATCAGTTAGAATAATATCAGCATAAATGCGATATAGAAACTTACGAACTAAAAATGTCCTGAATGTTCATTCCACCACCACCACCTCTACCCCCACTAGCAGCATGCTGCTTAAGGCCTTCCTCACCATATCTATCGTATATATTTCTCTTTTCACTATCCGACAACACTTCATAAGCTGCAATAAGAGAAGTTCATCCATAAAGTATAAAATGCGCACAGTTTTCCATTTTCAAAATCCGGCCAGTAATCATTCAAAATGTACAACTCTGACATAAATATCGAGTACCATTATTGATTTCAGCAAATTTTTATTCGCCTCTTCGTTTCCTTGATTTTTATCAGGATGATACTTCAACGCGAGCTTACGATAGGCACGCTTTATCTGTTCGTCCGAAGCGCCCTTGGCCACTTGAAGAATATCGTAATAATTTTTCCTGTAAATCAAGAAAAACGCAAAACACGTTAAACAAATTTTAAATCCCCAAAACCGCTGACGAACTACAGAAAAAACCCAACCAAATGCTTACGCGGCGGTGGCGAAGATATAGTAGGACCAATGTTTTAAAAAGCGCATAGCGCAGTGTGTCGCGTTTTAGTATCGGTAGCGCGTAGCGTAAATAGCGTAGCGCATTGCGTGAGTATTTCGGATAATCTAAATATAATATATATATAATATATAATAAATATAAATATGATCACTTATTATGTCATTATTGTATTTATGAGACTAAATAATATATAGTTTCTTTAGAAATTCAATGAAATAAAAAATAAAGTACAATTAAAATCTAAAATTTAAATATATATGAATTATATATTAAAATGTTTATACAACCGAACAATAAAAGAGGACTGGTATCAATTGAAAATTCATTCTTATAACTATCGAAAATTATATTGGTATCGAAAAATATATGATATGCATGTCATTATGATCGTCACGAAACAAGGAATAAATTGAATATGCTTATGTATTTTTATCATATAAATTACTCAAAATAAAGGACGTTTTAATTATTCTGAAGAATTCTAAACAAAAAAGATTAAAATAAAATATTATTATCCCATTTGAGCTGAAATTAGGTCCGACTGTCAGAGAGCATTAAAGACTGTCAGAGCTAAACATGTCATTACAACCGTTGCTAAAAAAGAAATATAAGGGTTTGCGACGGAATATCCGTCGAAAACAGAAAAAAAAAAAAAAAAAAATAAAACGCGAAATTAAAAACGCGTCGGAGCGTTTTTGACGGGAAAACACGCGATCGCGCGCGTCGTAGCGCGCGATCTCTAACGCGATTTAAAACACTGAGTAGGACGCAAAGCATAGAAGCAGCAATAATTTTGATCTTCGGTGCGTCATTCGGTCAGTCACAAAGATCAAAATAAAGATTACGGCACGAAAAACCTAGGGTAATCGCCACCGATCGGAATGTAGCAGCAGTATTGTTCTCCGAAGTATTATGTTTCCAGTAGAAGAGAAGTATGATTCACATTCCAAAGCGTTCCTCTACGAATTACTTGGAACAAGCAACGTGGTTCTGAGGAGACTCAACCAATCAGAGAGCTCAATAATCATCTCATCTAATCATATACATCCACGTGTCATACCTTCGTACAACAATGCTGGGTCTTAAGTGGGCCCGTCATACGATTCAGTAAGTAAAACTTTCTTAATACAAACTCAAACCCAAAACTGCTGCATTCGCATTTATCATTCAAGCTCTGACCTAGGGTTTCCACCGCCATTTTCGTTCCCAATCACCCAGTGCCTAGAAATCGCGCAGCGCCCCAACTTCCTCTTCATCTACAACTTCCTCAGGTATTATCCCGTTCCCATTTCTTTTCATTTCTTGCATCTTCGTCGATTCGCCGTTAGTTTTCCCGATTTCCTCCTTTGCGCGTCGAAGACATGACTGATAGCCTTGACTCGGAGAGGATGTGCTCGTCATCGCCGGGACTTTCCGCGTCCTCCGCTGTGCCGGGCGCCGCTGGCAAAAGGGGTCGAAGCGCAAGGCCTCGTCTCCGAACGCGGCCTCCCCCGATTTCCCCCAACCTTCTTCGTCGTCCCGTCGGACCCGTTCGCGAGGGAGCGGCGGGACCAGCGCAGGGGTGGATGACTGGAAGATGTTTGGCGCGTCGAAATCGACCTATCATCGCTTGGAGAAATTAGTCCCAGAGGGTTTCCACAGTTCTGACTTTCACGTTTCCATCCCAAACCCTAATCAGCGTGCCAACTTTCTGCCTCTTCCAGCCCTTGCTTTCTGGGAAAGCCAAGTAAGGGCCGGCCTACGTTTTCCAGTTCACCCTTTTTTAGCTGCATTATCGCAGGCTTATCGTGTACCTCTGAACCAACTCAGTCCTTCTTCTATTCGTCAACTGGTAGCTTTCTATGTCTTGGTCACTGCTGCAGGTGGAAAACCTCTGTAGATCTTGTTCTCTCCCAATTTCAGCTTAAATATGCTCCACCTTTTTCTACCTGCGCGCGAATCCGTGCGGCCTCATACATTTCTGTGACAAGGGTTCCCACAAAGAAAAAGAGTGGCACCCTTTTTACTTCTTTGTAGCCCCTTCAGAGGGCAGATGGAATTTTCCCCACCGCCACTGGTGCGTCAGATACCCCAGCGACTTCCAGGGGTCCAGCCCGAATGCTCAGAGGAGAACAAGGCGGCTATCGACCTTTTGAATCTCCGGGCTTCTTAGAAAAAGTTTAACATGGTCGAATTGGTAACGTATCCTGGCCTACTTCATCACTTCAGCCTCTCCTTGCAACCTCTACCTTTTAATCCTGAGGGTAAGCAGGTTTCCCTCCTGCTTCCGGGCCTCTTTTTCCAAGTTTCTCCTCTAACTTAGTATGTTTTATGCAGGTATGTCGTTCTCATGGAGAGATGCATTCCGGGCCCTTCCTGTCAAACAAGAGGACACTGCTGTCCCCGTCGAGCCCCATCCTTTCGAAGATAGGTGGAAAACCTCCTGGTAGGTCCTCGTCTCCCCCTCCTGCTCGTTCCAGAGCAGACATACGAGATCCAGATGTGGTGATATCGGATTCTGAAGGCGATGCTGGTAAAAAGGGTTCCTCGCCTGTGCTTTCCGGGAAGAAAAAGAAGAAGACTACTGTGGCAAAGGGAAAGAGGCCACGTGTGGAGACGACCTCTCCTTCGCCTGATCTTTCTGAGTTCACTCTTTTTGTCCATCAAGGTCCTAAGTGGGGTATCGATCGGCGGGCTGACGGAAAGATGGTGTTGGACATGCCTGAGAGCTATGAATCGTTGAGCCCGAGGAGAAAATGGAGTTCATCCAGGCCATCATGCCACTCGAACAGCAAAAGGCGCTTTATCGCCAGTCTGACACTTCTGCTGCCGAGCTCGCTGCCCATCATTGGGCTAAGGTAATTCTCACTAGGGGTGTTCATCGGTCGGTTCGGTTCGGTTTTCTCAAATTTCGGTTCGGTTTTTCGGTTTTCGGTTTTACGTATGCTTAATCCGATATCAGAACCGTTTTAATTTGGTTCGGTTCGGTTTTTTATACTTCGGTTCGGTTTTTTCGGTTCGGTTTTTCGGTTAGGAATTTAATATCACAAAAAAAATATTATGAGCTGAAAATACATAAAACAATTTATGGTTACTAAAAAACAAAGAAGATTTATGGAACGTGACATGTAGGAAAATAATTCAAAGGTACGAAAAAAACATGAAAATGGAACAAAATCAAACCAAAATATAAACATATTCATTCGAATATACTACAAATTATTTGGGAGAATAATATTATTTGATTGGAGAGGAAAACATTCACCTAAAATGGAAAAAAGTATACCAATGAAATTATATTTATTGTGTTGTTTACGTTATGGGAGAAAAACAAATGATTTTTTATATTTTTCTATTTTTAATATAGTATGATAATTTCAGTTCGGTTTTTCGGTTTTTTCGGTTTTACGTATGCTTAATCTGATATCCGAACCATTTTAATTTGGTTCGGTTTGGTTTTTTACTATTCGGTTCGGTTTTTTTCGGTTCCGGTCTTTGCGCGGCCACATTTGGGCCAGCCACGTCTGGGCTATAAGTGCGCATCTGCGCGGTCACATTTGGGCCAGCCACGTCTGGGCTATAAGTGCGCATATGCGCGGCCGCGTCTGGGCCAGCCACGTCTGGGCTTAAAGTGCGCATCTGTGCGGCCGCATCTGGGCCAGCCACGTCTGGGCTATAAGTGCGCATCTGCGCGGTCACGTCTGGGCCAGCCACGTCTGGGCTATAAGTGCGCATCTGCGCAGCCACCTCTGGGCCATCAAGGAATCCAGTGTAGTCTATAGACAAGATTCGTGATTCTCAGTTGTGGGAGAGGAACTATCAAGACATAAGTTTCCGAAAAAACAATTTCATTCGACGGGTGGTGCCTCGTTAAAACCTTGCCAAGTAAAACCCCCTTGGGATAAAACTAGCGAAGGAAAAAGAGTACACCTCCCTGTTTGATTTATGTACAACCCTTCAATCCCTCACTAAGCATAGTACTTTTTGAGTTTCGAGATGTTCCAGGGACGAGGCACTCCACGCCCCTCTTCATCTTCCAACTCATATGCGCCGCCTCCCAAAACGCGGGTCACTTTGTAAGGACCCTCCCACGTCGAGTCTATCTTCCTCAGTGGTTTGAGTACATCTGCTCTTCTCAAGACCAGGTTTCCCACTTGGAATTGTCGAGGCCTTACCTTCCGATCGTAAGTCGCTTTTACTCGACTCTTATATTTTTCCATTCTTATCAAGGCCAACTCCCTGATTTCCCTATCAGGTCCAGATCCTCTCTTCTGAGCCGTGCGTTCTGCTCCTCTACATAGTGAATAACCCTATGCGTCTCCATCCCTACCTCAACAGGTATCAAGGCGGCGGATCCATAGACTAGCTGGAAAGGCGTTTCGTCCGTGACTTCTCGCGGAGTAACGCGGTATGCCCATAGCACAGGGTCCAGGGATTCCAACCATTTACCACCCTCCTGCTCCAATCTGGTTTTGATCCCGTGGAGGATGGTGCGATTGGTGACCTCCACTTGTCATTAGCCTGAGGGTGTCCCACCGAGACGAACCTCTGCTGTATTTTCATCCCCGTGCAGAACTCACGAACTCGGGCTCCACAAAACTGTGTGCCATTGTCAGATATTAGGATCCGAGGGGCTCCGAACCTGCAACAAATGTGATGCCACAAGAAATCTATCACGTTAGTTTCATCGATTTTGGCCACTGCATTAGCTTCAACCCATATGCTGAAATAATCAACAGCCACTATGATGAACTTTTTTTGAGCCTTGGCGACAGGCATAGGCCCGACTATGTCTATCCCCCATTTGTCAAATGGGCAAGGGGAATGCATCAACCCCAGCTCTTCCGCGGGTACGTGGATCTTAGGGCCGTATTTCTGGCAGCTTTTGCATCGCCTAACCAGCTCCTTAGCATCCCTCAATAAGGTCGTCCAGAAGTACCCTTCCCTAACCACTCTCCGAGCTACCGCCTTGTACCTGGCATGGTCGCCGGCACATCCCTCATGCACCTCTTCCAATACTGACATCCTTCCTTTTTAGACAAGCACCGGGCATAGGGATGAACAAAAGTCCTTTTGTATAACTCTCCTCCGATGAGGCAGAACTTTTGCCGAAATTTACTGCATCCTTGTGCGTAGGATCGCGTAAGGCTTCCAGGATGGGAGCTCTCCAGTCTTCTTCCTCTCCTATACATCCCACCTGCTCCTTCCGATCCTCTGGCTAGCTGTCAGCATTGTAACCTTTCGGGTTCCCTCAGGGACTGCCGCACTAGCCAACTTCGCTAAGAATCTGCTTGACCGTTCTCCTCTCAGGGAATTTGCCGTATCTCAAAACTGTCGAAAGAGGCTTTCAATTTCCCCACTCGCTCAGCATACTTCACCATCTTCTCATTCTTAGCTTCGTAGTTTCCTTGAACTTGCTGAGCTACCAACTGGGAGTCCAAGTATATAACTACCCCTGTAACTCCTAGGCTGTTAAGGATCTCCATCCCTTTCACCAAGGCCTCGTACTCAGCCTCGTTATTGGACGCTGGAAAGTCGAATGTCACAGCGAACTGTAGTTCGTCCCCTTCTGGCGTAATGATGAGGACTCCTGCCCCGGCTCCAGTTGTTGTGGATGAGCCATCGACATAAGCTTTCCAAGTTGGTAACACCTCTCCTCGGGTAGATTCTAACAGAAAATCCGACAAGGCCTATCCCTTAATGGCAGGTCGCTTTTCGAACTCAACGTCGTACTCGCCCAACTCAACTGCCCACTTGACCATCCTTCCGGAAAGGTCTGGCCTACTCAAAGTCTGCTTCAAGAGTAAGTTGGTGCGTACCCGTACTTTGTGAGATAAGAAATAGAGGCGCAGCCTAACCGACACCATCACCGCCAAGGCTGCCTTCCGATTTTGGAGTACCTGCTTTCGGCCCCCTGCATGGTCTTACTCACGAAGTATACCGGCTTTTGGTTGCCACCCTCCTCTTTCAGGAGAACCGAACTCACGGCATGCTCCCCTGTAGAAAAATACAAGATTAGCTCATCACCAGGTAAGGGCTTAGTCAGTAACGGCATATTATGTAAGTAGTTTCTTAGCCCTTCGAATGCCAACTGGCACTCTTCTGTCCAATCAAATAGGCATCCTTTCCGAAGTATCTTGAAGAAGGGTAGGCTTCTATCCGCGGACTTGGCGATGAATCTACTGAGTGCCGCCAACCTGCCTGTTAAGCGCTGAACCTCCTTGATGCTCCGTGGCGGCTGCATTTCCAGTATAGCCTTCACTTTATTGGGGTTTACCTCGATCCCCGTCTTTGTCACCATATACCCCAAGAATTCTCCGATTGCACCCCAAAGGTGCACTTCGCAGGGTTCAGTTTCATACCACATGTCCGGATGGTCTGGAAGGCCTCTTCTAGGTCAACAACATGATCCTTAGCCCAAGTCGATTTGACCAGCATGTCATCCACGTACACCTCCATATTACGCCCCAGCTGGCTCTTAAACACGGTATCAACCATCCATTGGTAGGTAGCTCCTGCATTCTTGAGTCCGAAAGGCATCTGGATGTAACCATATGTGCCTCCCGTCGTAACGAAGCAAACTTTATCCACAGCCCCCGGGTTCAGTTTGATCTGATGATATCCTTGATAAGCGTCCATCATACTCAACATCTCACACCCAGATGTGGAGTCCACCAACTGATATATCCTTGGTAAAGGATAGTGGTCCTTGGGACAAGCTTTGTTGAGATCTCGGAAATCCACGCACATCCTCCAGGAACCGTTTCCATTTTTGACCATAACAACATTGGCCAACCAGGTGGGAAACTGTACATCTCTAATATGTCCGGCTTTAAGCAACTTCTCCATCTCCCTCCTGATATCTTGATCCCTTTCGGCTCCGAACTGTCGAAGTCTCTGTTTCACAGGGTGGCTACCTGGAATTATGTTCAGGTGGTGCACAGCTATCCTTGGATCTACCCCGGTCATATCTGCTGGCGAGAAGGCAAGAGATCAGCATTCCGTCTCAGACATTCCACCAACTGCGATGTTGTCCCCTTATCCATCTTTGTCCCTACCTGGGTAGTGAAACCTTCCCTTCCTGGGTAAAGTTCCACTGTCATTAGCTCTTCGTCAGGTTGGGGTTGCAGCTCGTAGGCTCCCCGTCCTCCTCTTCTATCTTCGTTCGTTTTGCTTGTTTGGCTTCGACTCCACCCTTTTCCTTCCTCCCGTCACAACCTTAACCTCATTAGCGTAACAACGGCGAGAGCTAACCTGGTCTCCTGGGACCTCCCCACCTGGTCTCCTACCGGAAATTTGATCTTCAAGTGGTACGTCGAAGGCACTGCCCTGAACCCGTTAATGGCTGGGCGCCCCAATATGATATTATATGAAGAAACCGCGTCAACAACCAAGAAGTTACCCATCCGTACCACTCGCCGAGGGGCTTCCCCTAGTCCCACGGGGAGTGTGACTTGGCCTGAAGGCTGTATGCCATCTCCGCCAAATCCGTATAAGGAGGTGGTAACCGGTTTCAGCTCCGTTCCTAACTCCATTTGCTTGAAACAGTCTAAGAACATGATATCTGCTGAACTACCCCCGTCTATAAACACGCGCGACACGTTATATCCTGCCACGTCCGTGGTAATCACGAGAGCGTCGTTGTGGGGCCGCACGGCATCGACCTCATCCTGCGCTCCGAACTGTATGTTCCCTGTGGTTTCCATCTGACCTACTAGGCCGCCTTCTGTCAGGGCCTTTCCCTTCTCTCTCATTCGAGCATGACTTTCGTGCTCTGTGCGAGTCTCCACCATCTGGGCCTCCCACTACGATGAGGATATGAGCTCTTAGCTGGCTAGGCCCCGGCCTGTTAGGTTCCAGCATAGGTTGCTTTCCCTTGTTTGGTAACGGACCTTCCCTCTCCCGAGGCTGTGCTGGCGGGACCGCCCCTCGATCTCGATATATGAACTCCTTAAGGAGCCCTGCTTTTATCAGCCTTTCTTCATTCTTCAGGTGCGTGCAGTTGTCAGTATGATGTCCATATTCGTTATGGTAACGACAGAAGGGCCCTGACGTAGGCTTTGGGTGCCTCCGAGGACTAGCTCGAGGGTACCGTATGTCTGGATGTCTTGATGCCACCGCCAGGACTTCCTCCAGGCTCGTTCGTAGAGGAGTGTATTTCTGATACCTGGGAAGGAATTTGTTCACGCCACCTGGCATGGGCCTCCTGGTCGCTGAGGGGTGAGCAACCCGGACGTTTGCTTGCTTCGATGTTCTGTGTTTCTTTTTAGGTACTACTCTGGGCGTTCCCTCTCGAATCTTTGCCAGCCTGCTTTCCACCAGATTTATGTACTTATCCGCCTGCCCAACAGTTCCTCGAACGTTTGTGGGGGCTTTTTGGAGAGCGACGCGAAGATATCGCCAACCTGCAAACCATGAACCAAAGCATTAATTTTAACGGAAGTAGTGGCGGAGGGTACCTCCAAGGCTGCCACATTGAATCTTTTGATGTAAGATCGAAGGCTCTCGTCCGATCGCTGCTTGACTTGAAATAGAGACATATCCGATTTAGGAGGCTTCCTAGCGCTAGCAAACTGGTTGATGAACATCTCCTGGAACTCCTCGAATGAGTGGATAACCTCTGGGTTGGCTGAACCACTGTTGGGCGGCTCTCACCAAAGTTGTCAGAAAGACTCTACACTTCACTCCCTCCGAGAAGTTATGCAGCAGGATGGTGTTCTTGAAACGTAGCACGTGTTCCTCCGGGTCAGTGGTACCATCATACTCGTACGGCAACTGTTTAAAGTTGAGTGCCACTTCCCCTTCCAACAACCCTTTCGCGAAAGGCGTGCCGGCCTGATGCAGCCCTCGCTGATGGGACCTGGTTGTTTTGTTTCGGATCTCGTCTATTACTTTCCTGAGGTCCAACACTTGCCTCCTAAGCTCCTGTCCCTGGGAACTGACAAATCCTTCTCGACCGCGCGTGCCATAGCTCCTCACCTCCACTTGTTGTTCCCCTGTCTTTCCATCTCCTTCTACCATGTATCCGCTGGCTATGGTCGCTAGAGGTGTGGCGTTCCTTGGTTCACTGGTCCTTCTTGAACTCCTCTAGGAGGTTCCCCACCTTGCCTAAGTGTTGGGGCCCGTGGCCCACGTTCCTTCTTCCCGGGCAACCTCACTTCTTGGCGAGTACCTGTCCGGCAGACGACGCAAGGCTTCTTCCCCGGCCACCATGTTCTCTCCTACAGTTTCTGCCCACTCTGAGACATGCCCCTCTGAGGTTCTTCCCTGAACAGAAAAGGACTTTTTTCCGTTTGCCCTTGCTCCTCGCTTTCTTAGCGGCTATGGCCGCATCCACTGCATTTTTTTACCAACAAATCTAGTTGTTCTACTGTCATGGTCACGGGAGTTTGGGGCGGTACGGCTCCAGACGGTCCTGCGAAGGTGGCGTCGGTGTAACCGCTGGGGCCTCGATCGGCGAAGCCAACGTCGGAGCCGGCGTTGGGCTTTCTCCAGCTTTCCCAGCAACTTCCTCAAACCGTCCTTGCAGGTTTTGTGCAATGACGGCTGTTCCTCCATCGCGACCGACGTCTATCCGTCTCTAAGATCTACTGCTCCTTTAACGACGACAGTCTTCTACTGTCTCTTCCACGTCTCACCTTCAAACAAACACAAGCTCGGTTTACCTTCCTTGCCCTATCTTCAAACAGACGCAGAAACGGCCTGCCTTCCTTGCTGTTACTACCCAGCACACTCACGTCTCAAGCCATCTTTCCCACAAACGGCGCCATTTGATGCGGGTATGACCCCGATCAACAATATTTGGTCCGGCAAAAACGGTGATGGGTGAAACGGACTGGGCTTGAGTTCTTGGTGTGTTTTAGAGTTTGATTTTAGTGCTGAGAAGGAAAGAAAATGAAAGAGACACAGATTTTACGTGGTTCGGACAGATGTCCTACGTCCACGGGCCGCCGGAAATAGTGTTTACTAGTGACAGTCGGGATTTACACACTCGACCTTACTTCGCTCATTACAGTGCGTTTTCCATGGTGAAGACGAAGAAGATGAATACAGTAAAATATCTAAGTGTTTTGTGTGTTGTTGAATCTGTCTTCAATCTCGTCTCTCTCTGTACCCATATACACAATCCCTTTGTTTTCCTAGCTGGCACACTTCCGGGACCACTTGACAGCGACGTTTGGTACAACCTAGGAGAGACAGCACCTGCGATCGTACTATTGTCAGACTGGCGCGCCTCCTCTCCGTTCACAATGTCAACCACTCACAGCGCTCCACGTGTTTCCTGGTCGACCCTGTTCAATGTTTCCCGCTCAAGTTGCTTTGCTGTGAGGACCCACCTCACTTTTTCCGTACAGGGTCGCAGGTCCCCAAGTGTACTACCCATCTGGCCATATGTCCTAAAAGTCACTATCTTCAGGTGTTCGAGTAAAGAGGAATGTTGTGCTGAAGATCACCCCTATCATGGTGTGTGAATTGTGATGTAATCATCTCTGTCAGTTGGGAAATCGCCGTCGCCGGTGGTGTTTCTCTCGCCGACGGAGATGAAATCAAGGCTCACAGCTATTAGTTACCCATTGTGTGCTGGTGAGGATGTTATTGAAGTAGTACTGTTTAGGCCTTAACGTGTTTCTGATTTCCCTTTGTTTTGCACCACATTTCCTTCAGGTGGAAGAAGAATTGGGGCGAAATCATTGTCGAGGGTGGCGGTCTCTGCGTACGACGAAGTTCGAACGAATGGATGGTAAGAGCTTTCTGAAATTTGTTGAACTAGGCAACTAATCGCATTTTACATTGATTAGTTTTATATCGTCTGAAACCATTTTATGAGGGCAAAAAAAACCCCTGTTTTTCTGCAAATTTAATTTGAAATTAGTATTAATACCTTTGGATTGTTAGCACGGATGTTTGCTTTGCAATTCTGAACGATGGTTGTTATTGTCTTGGCAACCATGATTACTTCTTGTTCCAGCTTCAGGCGCAGGGTTTTGAAAGGTTTCACTCTTCTGCAGTTGAGGATGATGATAATGTTTTCGACAAATTGGGGAAGTTTCTGAATGCTCTTCTATGAAAATAAAACTGGCTACAGAGAAAACCTGATCATTATGCAGATTACAAGGCAAAGTGTTTATGATCCGTTTTCTATCGTTATGGATAAAAAACTTTTGTGTGATACGAAGCTCCTCATTGCTTGCAGAAATCCAATAATCACACGACAAAAGGATTGGTTGACCAGCCCTCATCTTCGAATTCGATAAAGGACTTACTAGCAACCATTGGCAAGACATTGGAATCATCCAATCCCAAGAAAACCAGGAAAAGAATTGCGCCTACATCCACTATTATTGAACCTAAGAAGATCTCATCGGTCTCCATTAAGAATGTTCCCTCTACAGTTACTCTCTCTCAGCTAGTCGAAGTTGTTTCCAAATTCGGTGAAGTTTCGGGCGCTTCATTTGAAACTGCACCTGACGATATTAAAAGTTGCAATGTTGAG
Organism: Craterostigma plantagineum; assembly: GCA_027422505.1. Taxonomy (NCBI): domain Eukaryota; kingdom Viridiplantae; phylum Streptophyta; class Magnoliopsida; order Lamiales; family Linderniaceae; genus Craterostigma; species Craterostigma plantagineum. The sequence continues at coordinate 52,117 of JAPQWV010000721.1, forward strand.
TTTAAGGTATTGTATTTCGTTGTCTCCAACTCTCATCCTACTCTTCTGATGCCTAAGATTGCATTCTCATTTTAAAGGATGAAGACTCGGGCAGGAAAGCGATCTCAACTGGGAAAGTTTCGGTGAAAGGTCAAGTGTTGGCCATACAATCAATGGATGATGGTGTTAGCCCAATTTTAAGTAAGTTCAGGATCAAGAACATAAACAAGGACTTCTGATTATGCAATACACTCCCAATGTATGTCGGCTGGTGAACTTGTTGGCTTATCGAGGATAAGTGATGATGTCGTCGATGTTTTCTTTAACGTGAGTGGTGATAAGATGAATATGCAATTCTTTCAAGGTGATCAACTTCCCCCTTAGTGTCTTATTATACGTACAATTATTTTTTGACTAACTGATGATTCATAGGTTGAACAATAAAAGTGTTGACAGTAGCCATTGGTCAGCTCGTGTTATTACAACCAATTCTTCCTCCTCGGAAGCATGCTCAGCAGATCGAGCCATGGATTTGCAGATCTTCAATCGCATTTTGGAGCTGAGGAAGGAAACCGAGTTGAGAAAAGTTCAGTTACGAGATTTAGGACGTTTGAATGAAAGTATAATGCACGTAAAGGATCTGTTTTCCTCCATTGATCCATCGCCAAAGAGTTGAGAGCGTTGGCTACTTTTGGATGAATTGCATACAGCAAATTCGGCAGGTGCTCCTTCCCTTCCTATTTAATAGTCTTAGGTTAGATCATTTTGTAGCGCGGCACAAACGTCGAAAATGATAGTCATGAGCTGGCATGTAACAAGGAATTATAGCTAATCCAATATGCAAGAATGAACTGTGACTTGTTAGTGATTTGTGTTGTCTTGCATTATATATGCTAGTTATTCTGCCCACACCCAATGTGTGTGCAACGATATTTACATTTGACTTAAAAAAGTTCTATCCACAAACAGATCATAACGAAGTAAAGAATAAACTAGATGTGTTTATTTGTTTATATCATATAATCAACTGAAATAATGAAGATTTATGATATGGTGAATTTAGAAAATAATAAAATAATAAAAGAAAATTTTGAATATATGTGATTAAAATTCGTATAATATAACACTTGTCAAATATATGTGAGTATAGCAGTCAAAGCATTCATTATGGGGGCCACCCATGCCCCCATGGATTGGGCTGCAAGTTTTTGGCCGGCGGCCTAAGCGGGCCAGACTGCACGGACCACAGGCTTTGGCAAGGAATGGAAGGTACTATTTTGATTTTGGCTTATTGCCACGGAGCATTATAAAACTATAAATAATGTAAATTATATGTTGGCTTTATTTTTCCATTGGGCCAAGCAAAGGGCATCGTTGAACTAAATTATTCTTTATTTTCCACGACTGGTGAGTCAGCCCAACGTCCCTCTCTTTCCCGCCAAACGGGCAGGGTTTAGCGGGCATTGGCGACAATCCGTTTTGACAGCTGTATATGTGAGGACTGATAGGTTTTTATGAGCTGAAACTAGAGAGACCAAAGTATGAACGTTGGTACGGTTTGGTTATAAGGATTAATATATATATATATATATATATATATATATAAGCACTATAAATTATTTGTTATAAGCCCATGATAAGTTATCTCAACCCTATAACTTAGTCTATTGAACTCGGGTTGGAAATATAGAAGTCAAACACTATATTGGTTACTATTACTTATATTATTTGGGCTTCTAAGGGCAGAAAACGGGAGTTAGAGTGAGAAACCTGTTACGAAATAGATCGCCACGAACTTAGGATCGATCCATCACCTTGTTCACAGATTCATAGTGTAGTTGTAGGATCACTCTAGGTACGTTTCCTGCGTGACGATCTAGAAGTCGAGATTTGAGTGGTTTACACACTTGTCACATGCTTCAAAAGTATAATCGTCAAACGATTAGAATGTTTGGATACATGATTACACAATTCAGACTTACATGGTGCACAAATTAATCAACGGAACTCCCAATCCCTGTTGACCTAATAATGGTATGGTGGGTGGTATTTCACCCCTTAGTTATGAGTTCAAAGCTCATGACTATTGTATTACGTAAATTCATGATATATTCCCATGACTCTAGAGATCAGTCTCATCCTCTGAGTGTGTACTACAAATTTAGGCAAATTGGGAGTTGATCCTGGTTCTGAAACCGAATTTTCGAAACGGACCAAAATTTTAGTAGTTTAAAGTTTAGTAATTTAACTGAAATCAAGCCGGAGCTAAATCGGTAACTTTAAATATAATTAATATATTTTATGATTAAATCAACATGTTTAGTTATAAAATTTTTCTATATTAGAACTTTATAAATTAGGTGTCAAAATTAAATAAAATAAACTATGTTGGTAGTTAGAAATTAATTATACGATGGGCGGACAGAAATTATATCTTTAATTTTGGGATCAAACTAAATAAAAATAAAATATATGTATCATGAGTTAATTATAAAACAAAAAATAATACGAGCTACAAAGGAATCGAACCCACTCGGACCACAAAAAAGTTCAACGGATAACTTCATTTTATGGTTATATTATAACTATATTTTTTCTTCTCTCTTTGTTTTAAACCTTAAACCGATCCGGAGCTGAATTGGAATTTCGGCTGGGTTCGCGGTTCTCCGGTCCTAACTGGCCGGACCGATCCGGTATTCAAAAACTTGGATTTGATATAGCAAAGAAAAAAGGAAAGACACAAACACGTTTCAACACCTGCCATAAATTTTAACGGCACACGATTTCCAGCAAAACCTACTTCTTTCCAGTTAGATATTTGCAAATGCGGAGAAAGTTAAAAAAAAAAAAAAAAAAGAGATAAGGTGGAAAAAAAAGGAGAAAGAGTAAGACGTGGCTTTTTCTGGTGTACAAGACAAATGGAATGGGACAAATAATATGTTCGTAACTGTACCCACATATAACATCAAGATTCACAACTACTTATCTTGCCCACGTGAATATGGGGACTCCCAGAAATAATTAAACTGTTTGCCCAAATGGATGCACAAATGGCCCTTCACACATTGCAGCAAAAGAGGGTAGACATCATCAATAACTCTTAAACAGTATAAGGAACTTAACCAACTTAGACACCCCATGTGGACATGAACTGACAAATAATCAATGCAAGAACCCAGAATGTCGTAACCAACTAACCAAGCTACTTTATGGCGAAGTGCGAGTTTGATCAATGAAGAAGATACTGATTTAACGGTGATATATCAATTTTCAGGTTTTTTTAGAAGCGATAGCTTGGATAAATCAATAAGATACATTGACGAAATAACCCAAAAGGTCTAACGGTACATCGTCAACCGGGAGAACAAAATCTCACAAATGAGCACAGTACAATCCCACAATGGCTACACAACACTCTGGGAGAAAAAGATCCACAAGGGACAAAAATCGACAGAAAACAAAACTCATTATTTACGACCAAGAACTAAAGAACCTATAACAGAAAAAGCTATTAAGCTAAATCAACTATACTCTTCACTTTCACTTGGCTTTCGACTTCTGGGTTTTATCTTCATCGGACTGGGCACCACAAAGGAGAAAAAGCTCCCGACCCGTGGGTCGAGAGAAATGGCGGAGGCGGCGTGCGGGGCAGGGCGGCAAGGCGGCGAGGCGGGGCGGAAGGCTGCCGGGGGATGCGAGGCAGGGTGGAAGGCTGCCGGGGAAGCGAGGCGGCGGCGAGGTTGGCGGGGGAGGGAGGGCGCGATGACAATAAAAAACCAAAAAAAGATTAAGAAAACTGAAAAAAGAGAAAGTGAGAACAAAGACCACCCCACCTCCGTTAATGGAGGATGGGGAAGAGAACTCTTTCTTGTGGGGGGGACTGTTGTTGGAGAGAGTTCTGTGTGAGAGAGGAGAAACCAGACCTTGTTGAATGTTTTGTATTAGGGTTAATTAAAGATCGGGCCCTACTAAGATATTTAACTTTGTGTTCAGACCCCCTCTGAATTTGATTTAGGATAAAGGACCAACTTTTCGAAAATTCAGTGGAAACTACCTAAAGGCTGCGAAAAACATAATTATCCCTGACATATGCGAAATTTACCACAGAATACCTAAATGATCCGATTACAGTTTTCGAAATAATTATAAGGTTTGGGCTGAAAAAAATACTTTCATTCATTTGGATAACAAATTGTCTATATTGAGTGCAGTTTCGCATAATTTAGTAACAATTTTATCAATTATAATACCAATACTAATAAAACGAATAAATCAGAGGGAAATACATAAATGATTTGATAAGACATCTTTAACCCTACATTTGCCAAATCGACGAAAAAAACTAAATGATGCGATATCAAGTTTCGAAAAAATAATAACAGTTTCGCATCGATCTCTCCCAAAAAGCGACGCATTGATCGAAACGAGATTTCACGTTCAGACCCGAACAGATCTCCACGATTGTGATGCTATAAGGTGAATTATCGTTAATTTGATCATAAGTGTTGATAAGTTTCGGATATTAGTGACGTTAATTGTGAGAAATAAATGTTGCCGTATAGCAGAAAACCACGTTTCTTTTAGTAAATAACAAATGATGCCGCAGAAGTATCACATCATTCAAACAATAAACGCTTCCTACAATAACACATTCCTTACATAAAGTGATCGAAAGAAAAAATTCACGTTCCAAATTCGACCAAATCAACGACGTTACTAACAGCAAAAGGTTGTATCGGCTTGATTTTTCATGGGTCTTCATAATCAAAGAGAATTTTCGAAGTTCATAGAGCACGAATGCTTCAAACACAATTCGATAATTTTGTTTAATATGGTGAAATCTTGACTTTAATGACCGGATGATGTAAAATCGATACAAATTCATCATGGACCTTAGTTATCGACGACAATATTGATGTTAATCATGGTATAACGAAGAATTTTGATGAGATTTAAGCGGTAAACATTTGCTAACTAAAATGGTTACTGGATAACACTCCATGCTTCCTGGGTAACAATTCATGGAAAAATAATACCATATGTCTTGAAGTTTATAACAATTGTTTTCGCAAAACGAACATATAACGGGAAAATAATAACGACTCGTCACCAGCAAATAACACATGTGGTACCCATTCAAAATCTGAAATTTATCATGGAATAATGTGATTTCAAAAATTTCGTTGAAAAATAGATGAGTCTCAACTCTAATGAACTAATAGGTAGATTCGACTAAGTTTGATCACGAGTCATTTTAATTGAATGAGATTATTAATGTTGATAATGTGATAACAAAGAATTTTGACGAGACCTAATACTGGAACGTTTGTCAGTTAAAAAGTTGGTTGGTAACACTTCATTTATTCTGAGTAACAATTCACGCATTCTGGGTAACACATCATTAAGAATATTCTAGAAGTTTCTAGATTGTCAGAGATATTAACAGTACAATAACTAGGGGTGAGCAAAAATATCCGAAAACCGGATCCGATCCGGTATCCGGTTTTCAAAACCCGGAAAAATGGATATCCGGTTTTAAAAACGGATCGGATATCCGATCCGATTTATTTTAATATAAACCGGATCGGATACGGATAGTGGTTTGTCTAAAATCCGGATATCCGGTATCCGGTTTATATATAAAAAAAATAAAAAAAAAAAATAGTCCAAAAATAAAAAATGAAGGCCCTAAGAGGAAAAAATATCATCAAGTAGAATATTAAATTTATATTATTTTATTGTTGCAAAAAACTTTGTTAGAAAGTTGAGATAAAAAACATAAAAGCATCAAGATGCAAGTTAAAAATTAATGTGAATTTGTGGTATTGTGTTATTATTATGTACTTTTGAATCATAAATTCTCATATTGTGTGAATTACTATGTCTAAAAATTCTTATATTAAAAAATATATTTTTTTATTCTGATAAGAAATAAAAAATATGATTTTGAAAAGAAAATAATAAAAAATATAAGAAAAATAAATTTAAAAACCAGATGCGGATATCCGGTATAAATATCCGAATAAACCGGATATCGATTTTCGGATATCCGAATAAAACCGGAGCGGATACGGATACCATTTTTCGATATCCGAAAATCCGGATATCCGAATTTCGGATATTCGAAAAACCGGATATCCGGTTTTGCTCACCCCTCAATAACTTAATATTACCACATTGCTGCAAATAATACCACATGCCTGATAAAAAGTAACAATATAAACAAAGCTTATAACACATTTGTAGCTACAAGTACCACAAAATAGCTAATCAATGCCACATTACTATTTCGATTAATTTCGTTCATAAATTCATTTCGTTCGGATGTATAAGATTGACATTCATGGAAATAGATGATAGACGAAGCTAAATCATAAAATTTCTTAAAATAACACGTTTTGCGAATGTTGATATCAATATGTGAAAGTTGAGATAAAACATCATGTAAACATATAGCTCTTCCTGCACAATATATACTAGTATCTCTTTTAATGAGACATAACGTTACGAATTTTATAACAAACGTATTCAAAGTTCAAATTAAATCACAAATATCATTCTATATGTCGTAAATATGTATTTGATACATTCTCGAAGTTATTTGTTAAGGAATATTAACATGATGATTCGTTAACGTCATCAGTACCAGATTGCCCGCACGTAATACTACATGTTTGCTATAAAACAACAATACGAACGTATCGAATAACGTGTCTACAGATAATGATACCACATAATAGGTTCCCAGTACCACATTATTAATTCGATTAATTTCGTTCATAAATGCACATTGTTCGAGATTTACAAGATTAACATCTTGTAAATTGTATGATTTGATTTATTTATCACGGCAAATTACTTTAAAGTCTACATTGTTCGATTTAGGTGGATGATAGTTGTGACGTCCGGGGCCGATGAGGGCGGGGAGTGATCGCCGGTGCTAGAGAGGTGCACGGACAAGGAGCGGCTCCTGGCAGCTTCTCGGCGAAGGGGTACATGAACGAAGCGATCCGACACCAGAATGAGAGGGGATCCTGAGAATGACAATGTATGGGCGTGTCAGGCTAAGAATCGTATAAGAGAATTGATAGTACTACTCATATCACCAAGGTCGACCTACCTTTTCGGGAGTTCATCTATAGAAACTCCGAAGTTAAGCGTGCTTGACTTGGGGCAATCTTGGGATGGGTGACCCCCTGAGAAGTTTCTCAGGGTGCGTGTGAGCGAGTGCACGAAGCACGCTAAAAGGTTAAATGGTGGTACAGTGGGGCCAGACTATCAGTCGGAGTGTGGTGGGCCCAACCCCACCGGTCCCGGTAGGGACCGATGCTGTAGTGACACCCGGTATGGGACGGGTCGTTACAGGTGGTATCAGAGCACAACCTCTCACAGTACGGTACTGGTTCGGGGACGAACCAGGCGGAAGCTGGTGGGCGTGTGACGTCCGGGGCCGATGAGGGCGGGGAGTGATCGCCGGTGCTAGAGAGGTGCACGGACAAGGAGCGGCTCCTGGCAGGCTTCTAGGCGAAGAGGTACATGAACGAACCGATCCGACACCAGAATGAGAGGGGATCCTGAGACTGACAATGTATGGGCGTGTCAGGCTAAGAATCTACAAGAGAATTGATAGTACTACTCATATCACCAAGGTCGACCTACCTTTTCGGGAGTCCATCTATAGAAACTCCGAAGTTAAGCGTGCTTGACTTGGGGCAATCTTGGGATGCGTGACCCCCTGGGAAGTTTCTCAGGGTGCATGTGAGTGAGTGCACGAAGCATGCTAAAGGTTAAATGGTGGTACAGTGGGGCCAGACTATCAATCAGAGTGTGGTGGGCCCAACCCCACCGGTCCGGTAGGGACCGATGCTGTAGTGACACCCGGTATGGGACGTTTCGTTACAATTGTGAATGTTCGAGGTCAATAGTTATAAACATAGACTATTACTTTGTTCATTGAAACATCACATATGAATTTTAGCATGAATGCCATCAAAATTCAAAATTAAACCACAAATATCATTTTATTATATCGTATCCTGAAACATTAAGGGTTTCCCTGACTTAAACCTTAATATCCATAAACACACAACCCTAAACCTTGGGTGCGACAACTACAATAATTTGTAATACATAAACAACTTTTAGTAACATATTTAAGTAATGGATAACAGTTAAATAGTTATTAGTAACACATTTGCACTAATTTAGCAATCCGCCCAAAATCCATATCGGCATAAATCCCGCCTAATTAACCAATCAATCCATAAATCTCGCCCAAAATTTAGCAAGTATAGTAAATCCATCAAAACCAATATCCCGCCCAAATTCAAAACAGTTCTGCTAAAAAAAAATACCATATCACTTATGAAAAACAAAAGCAGATAATAATATACCACTTTAGATATTCCAAGTAAAGCTACGATTTCTTGTAGTAACAGTTCTATGCTAATTATCGAAACAGGTCTACTAAAAAAATATCAAATTAATACTTATGAAAACCAGTAGAAGGACATAATATACCACTTCAAATATACCAAGTAATGCTTCAATTCAGGTAGTAACAGTTCAATGCAAAAAATTAACGAAACATATTTGTTAAAAAATACTACATCAATACTTACGCAAAACAAAAATACGTCATAATATACCAATTTAGACAATCCAAGTAACACTTCTTCATGTAGTAACAGTTCGATGCCAAAAATTATCGAAACAGATCTGTTAAACGAAATCTCCCACCATAGGTACCAATAATCGACGAAGAAGTCGATTATGAGTTACCTCTTGTATCATGATTACTTTGTTCTTAGTACCATATATTGGACAAAAAACTACCATATCTATACTTATTATAAGCGAAAAGGAGTCAGAAGATACCACTCCGTCGGACCAATATCGTTTACGAGTAATGGAATAACGTATCTTGATACGTTATAACGTTATGACGTAATCTAGTAACAATAATGCACAAAATGGTAGGTATTCCAGATGAATCGATGCCTGCCATACGACACTTCTTCACACAACGTACGTTTTAGAAGTGATGAGGTGGCAATTATTACAAAATTCGCAGAGCCTATGAAACGCCAAAATATGGGTACCTCGAATACACAGATTAACTGTAATTGTTGCGAAAATCTACTTCGATTTCGCCAGATTTTCTCGAATTTGGACCCATATAAAAATTCATTACAATTCTTACATCGTACTTCATCAATACTAGAATAAATCCTACGTGACACATCGAAAACGATTGGTTGATGGGGCAGTCAATTGTGCTCGATTCATTGCGAAAATTGTGTTTCGATTAGCCGAGAAAATAAATATAAATCTGTTAAAAATATACTATCGATACGTAACATATTATCAGTTTAAAGTAACGCTTATTGTTTTTACAGTAACAACCCGTTGTATTTCTGTAACATAAAGCTGCGTCGAATACCACTTCAAAGAACGGCTTATTAAGGATATTTAAGTCAAAACATAGTTTGGGTCTTTTCCTTTAAATTTTTCAAAAGAATGGTCCTTAAAACTAAATAAAAGTCTGATAGGGCCTGATCACTTATTTTAAAATTGTCTAGGACCTGAAACGTAATTGTCCCTTTTTATTATATCAATAGGTTCCAGGTTTAGCATATAGGTTCTATGTATTTATTTGTATATAATTATTAATAATGGTACAGTTACTTCAACGAGGAGAGGACCATTGATTTCTTATTAGCTTTCTGATATGCAGGCACGCACTTACAGGGGGACTAATGGAGGAATATACATCTGTAAAAAAAAAACTAAGAGCACCAAGACAACTGTTACAGATTCTCAAATTGTAATCTCCATTGACAAAAGCTTAGCAATGCAGAAGTTGTACGCATTCCAACTATTCATATGAACAAAGAACTCACGGACTCCCTTCAAACAAGATCATATGTAATCTACAGAAGCTTGTTGGAAGAAAAGAGCTGCGAATCACTTTACATTAGCAATAAATACAACATAAAGATTTCATACGAGGAAGCTAAGACAAACGCATTATGCTAAGTGCCATAAGAGTTCGGAGATTGGAAATCATGCCATTTCACCTGAAGGAATTGGGCTTAGATTCTTGGTGAATCCACTGAATGCTCCGTAACTCTTTGAACTAAACCCAAGGCAACCCAACAAACCCTGTCGGTAAGGCAAAAATGTCTTCTTCTTCATCTCCTCGGCTTGCGCCCTGTTTGCAGTGTAATGCATTTCGTGGGCCGACAGCTTCCGCCGCCACACGCCGCCGTTCGCCGGCTTCCCACTCGCCGGCTTAACCTTTTTAGCGCCGTCGTCACTGACGTCTTTCTTCTCCTCGCGCGACGATGATTTGGTTTTTTTCTTGTCCTTTGATGGACTGCCGGCGAAATAAATGGAGGACCAAAACCCCTCTTTGCTGCTGATGCTACCCACCGCCCTTCCCTCGCTTTTGCTACGGTGGAGTAAATCCTTGAGGGAGATCCACTTCTTAGAGTTCCTCCCAGACGACGACGACGACGAACGCGGCGGCGGCGGGCGCGGTTTCCGGCGAGGCTTCATTCGCCGCCCGTCTTCTATAATCTCTTCACTCTGATCATTGATAGTATCCATCGCTTGCCACACGAAATCCGCCTTGTGTTCGTCAGCACTGCGAATCGGCGACATGGATCTTGATTTTCCGTGCGAATATTTGACCCCCTTCGCTCTAATCGGATCTCTGCCCTCATTTTCGTCCCCGCCGCCTCAGCACCACCGTCCTCCTCCTCCTCCTCCTCCTCCTCCTCTACGAGATAGGAAGAGTGCTTCATGGGCGGATCCGCCCGTTGTGGAAGAGCTCATCCGCCGCCGTCATCGAAGGACCGTTACCCTTCGAGGAGAGCCGCGACGAGAACTCGAACGAAGCGAATTCCGGCGATAGTATCGCCGGCTCGTACTCCGACGAAACGACATTGGACGCCGTCGTTTCGGTGGATCTGCTAGAGAGTAGGAAATGCATGGGGCTGGCGGGGGCGCTGAAGAAGTAACCCGACGGAGGAGGCGAGTCGCCGTGGCCTGGGCTGGAAGGGGCGCTCACGAAAGGTGTCGAGCACGCGCTGTCGATGTCTTCGCTGTAACGCGGCGGCTCGTCGGTGGAAGAGACGGCCATTGCTGGTGGTGGAGAGTAAGTTTTGTGGGGAGGAAAGAAGCAATGAATTCTCTTTCTAATTCTCTGCGTTCTGATAGTATGTGTCGGCCTTGGGAACAGCTATTATTTATTAGGGACGATTGGATTTCAGTAACCATTGCATTTTAAATCAGGCTCAAGACCCATGTCAGACAAAAAATAACATAAACAACCCATTTCAAATTTAACTTAGAATTAGAGGCATTTTCATTTGAGGTCATCTCATAATTATTATTTAGGATTCATGCCCTCTCGCAAATATTTAGTTCTAAGGACCCATTTTTGTGCAGTACCACTTCATTGCTCTTACATACCAATATCCAATATGTTGAAATTCTGTACCACAAAACCATAATCCGGTACCAATTTATGATCATCTGATACCAGTTTATTTTCTGCAGTACCACTTTATTGCTTGGCATACCAGTATGTTCAATGTAACACAAAATGATCATTCTATACCAGTTCATATATCTTTCATACCACTTTTTTACACCACACAAAATGAGTCCTTTAACCTAAAAAACTATCAAACAGGGTCTGAATCGAAATCAACCCCTTAATGGGCCTGATTTCGAATTGACCCTTAGAATTAAGATAGTTGGACGAAAATACCTTATAAAAGAGTAGTTATGATGTGGTATCAAACGCCAGTTCAGTTATCAAATTTCAGTATATTGTTATCAGTTATCACATAACAGGAAGTGTTACTCAGCACAAATATTGTGTTATTAGATGGCTAATAAGTGTTATTAACAAATAAAATGAGCATTTATTCGGGTAAAAAATCGAATTATTATTTGTTTCGAATTTTTTTACTCGAATTAATTATTCCGAATTAAAAAATAATAATTCGAATTATTCGATTTTTTTACTCGAGAAAACCTGTACCACTTCTCTGTTTAACAGTACCACTTCATGGGTTTACAAAATATTGTACCACTTTTCTGTTCAACAGTACCACTTCATGGTCTACAGTACCACTTCTTCTCTGTTCAACAGTACTACATCATGGTCTACAAATGTTGTACCACTTCTCTGTTCAACAGTACCACTTCATGGGTCTACCGTAACACTTCACTGCTCACCAGTACCACCTTATGGGTCTACAGTACCACTTCACTATTCGACCGTACCACTTCATGGGTCCACAGTACCACTTCATGGATCTACAGTACCACTTCATGTACAGTCTATATCACTTCTTCATGGCTGCTTTGCTCGTTTGAAGAAGGCGGTGGCAGTGATTCGTAATTCTTTTTGTTTATCATGGCAAATATGTCTTTTTTATTGATTAGGTCCTTATTTCTAAACGAAACTTAAATTTAGGTACTTATATCTATATGAAACATAAATAGGGTCTGAAATCAAAAGCAAAACTACTAAATGGCCTGAGATGTCCTCTATTTATTATTGAAGTGTACGCAAATGAGTAGATATGGTTTAGTAGCTTCGCCCAGGTATAGTGAACAGTTTGAGCTGTAGTTACACGATGGGCTTGTCGCCTAGTCATCTTTAGCGTTTATTCCAAGGTTCTGAAACCGGGTTTTCGAATCGGACCGAAAATTTTACTGTTTAAGGTTTAGTAGTTTAACCGGTAAAAAATATAGAATCACAAATGGAGAAACCGGTATTTTATAATAAATATATATTTTATATATGAATCAATCAAATAATATGAAAAATATACATGTTTTTATGAACTTTTCAAAATATAACTCTATAAATTAAGGGGTAAAATAAATAAAAGTAAATTGCGTGGTTTGTAATAAATTAATCGTATGCCAAATATTAAATCTATGAGTTGGGGTCAAATTTGAATAAAAATAAAATAGTGAGCTAATAAGTTAATTATAAAATTTGAGCTAGTTAATTATAAATTTTGGGTGTTGGATGGATTCGAACCCAAATCCATTAAGTAAAATACTCAACGTAACCATTAGACCAAAATAATTTATTAGTTTTCTATTTTGTATAATTTATTTAAAACCAAAATTGTTTTATATAATTTAAATTAAAAAAAGTCCAGACCCGACCGGACCAGATTTTTGATCGGTCCGATCAGAACCGACCGGAACCGGTCGATCCGGTCTTCAAAACCATGGTTGACTCAATTGTATTGCGGTCTCCATCAAGTCCTATGCACGTAGCATTTTTTTGTTTGGTAGAATGAACTTTCATTTACCACTGCCACAAAACAAAAACTTACATCAGCATAGTACTACCTTCACTAACTACAAAACAGTAAGCAAGCCATTAAGCATCACAACTCTACGGTATATATTAGAAGTAAGAACTTTCTGAGCATGACAAACAGCTTTGATCCTCCCCTGCATTTCCAGTGTGATCAGATGCAACAGTTGATCCACAGACCTCGAATTCCCTGCATGAGCTCATCGATTTCTCTCAGCCCAAATATGATATAGCATAGAAGCATAGCAAGCAATGCTGCCATACTGCGGGTGCCTCTTCTTTCCCAACCTACTAACCAATCACATAGGCATCAAATGAATGGAGCTGGACACCCAGGTTCAGCCAGTCCTACAGCTTCCTAACCAAACTTTGGCAATTCTAAGGATTGGTGATGAAGTAAAAATATGTGCCTGAGAGGGGGGGGGGGGGTGAATTAGGTTACTAAAAGTTTTTGCTTCTTTGATTTAAAGTGACTTTAAAATGAGAACAACGGAATTAAACGTTTTGATGGTTATTTCCTTAACTGTTGATCGAGTGGATCCGTGTGAGTGCAAGTGAGCAGAAAATTAAATAACACCTGGATTTATAGAGGTTATATCCCCAAGTGGGGTTCAGTCCTCTCCTTGAGGTTTGCTCCTCAAGAGTTTGATCAATCCACTATGTTACCGTAGTCGGTTACAAAAGTGACCGCTCGGCCTTACACAACCAAGACCAAGATGAACACTAGTCCGCAGCTAGGGTGCCTAACGCCGAGTTTCGTTCCATGTCGTTGGAAACAGCTCGCTCCCGAAGGTTAGCTGGATCTCAATTCCTCCCTTCACGAAAGGCACGCTTCACTCTTGTCTCTTTGTGAGGTTCACACATGCTCAGATTGGGATGGTGGTTTTTCTAGCTTAGGCGCACTCGACTATCGCAAATGAAAGCACAAGCATAACGGAGAATACAATAATTCTAAATAAAAAACTCTCGTCTTTTGATCTCTGTTCTTGCTATTTCGTATGTATGTTCGTTCGTTGTTATGCACTCGATGTAGAAATATCGACTTATATAAACCTGTTAGTATCGCACACTTCATATGGAATGTCAATCACAATAACCAGTCAAGACATCATTCCATCACAGATATCATGCCAAATTAAGCACAAAGTATCACAACGGTCATATTTCATTAATTTGCATGAATTCTTACTCTAAATATCGTTTCCATACCATATTTGCAAATCTCATTCAAATTGGCACGTTGGTACTTACGAGGATACGAAAAATAGTTCCACTCAGCAACTTATCACTTATGCAACACATTAATCATGAATTTTCCATTTAAATAAATACCATATTCGCACAGGGAAAAATTCGTTTGACACAAACATTTAAGATGCAATTCTAAGTGATATGGGCATGATATCTTCCAAAAAATAGACAGATTCCAGTGGATGACGTATTTTCCATGTATAGCACATATCCTTTCCATCACTACAAAAAAAAAACCTGTTTTAGCGACTACGAATACCGACTACATAAACAGTAGTCGCTAAAAATGAAAATACCGACTACAATAACTAAATGGCGACTAACATCCCGTAGTCGCTAATTGTGACCACAAAAGTACTCGATGTGTCTTACTATGTAGTCGCTATATGAAAATTTCCACGCGACCGCCAAAATTTTTCTACTAAAAAAATTACCGACTACATTTTAATTTACCGACTACATTTGTAGTCGGAAAAATAAACCCTAATAAAATTCCTCTTCTGCAATCAATCGGTCAGTTCGCACACTTTGCAAAATTCATCGCACAAACCCTCTCAACCCTTAATCTCCACCAGCGCGTCGCCCTCCTCACCACATCCGCTCCGTCGTTGCTTCGTCGCTGGTGGCCGCACAACTCATCCGAGGTCGGACCAGCCATGCCGATTCTCGTCGGATCTTCAGGTCTCGCAGTCCGTGCAGCTTGCCCGAGCTCTTGCCGTCGTGCAGTCCAGTCGCTGCAGAATCTCGCTTGAGCTCGCCCAGCCCCGTCCCAACTGCTCCGGCTCAGCCTCCCAGCGCCGCCCGAGGCAGGTTACCACTTCTTTCGCATGTGCTCGTCGTCGTTGTTCGCTGACGTATGTCACCCGTCGTACACCTAGATCAGTTCGCTGCTCTATCCCTCGCTCGTGCAGGTGCTCATGGCTCTGCCCCTAGCCCGTTTCCATCCCGTCACGTTGTTTAATTTGTTAACTGTGTTTACACTTGTTGAATTATTAAGAATTGTTCTTCACTATTAGGTCACTGCTCCTTTCTCGCTGTTCTCTTGCTGCTGCTGGATTCCTCAGGCAAAAGGTTGTGAGATTGTCTGTGGTTTTATGCATATGAACTCTTTTATGCATATGAACTTCAACGTTTACAGTTTGTGCTTAGCAATATAATTCAAGGATTATTTGTCTTCGGATTGATCTTTGTAGTTCCATTATTGACTTAACTATTTTATGCAATCTATGTTTGATTCAGATGACTGGAAGTCAATAACGTGCCCAACATATTCAACACGGAGTTTAGAGAAGGTATGCAAGCTTCTATGTAAAATTGCTCTTTTCCAATTTGAATCGAATGTTGTCAGCGTTTCTTAGACATCGTGCTTCCATCACTGCTTTTTCCGACATCACGGTTGCTCGTTATGTCGATGACATTTGATTTAAGAGGAGAGATGAGTCGCGATAAATTTCCGACGGGTGTAGCTTGGGACATGGATTGACGTAGTTTTTCTTTTGTATGTAGTTTGATTATTTTTTGTTGATTATGTAGATGGATTATTTGTTAGTTTCTTAGTTGAACATTTTATTTGTTGATTTCATATAGATTAATTTTTAACTATATATTAATGAATTTTGAAATTTTTATTCTGTTTTCGTTGTTATTTATTGTTGGTTAGTAATAAATAGAAGAACATCGACTACAATGTTAGTCGGCATGTAGTAGCTAATGTTTTAGCGACTACAAGACATGCAGTCGCCGTCCACCATTTGCGACTAATTTGCCGACCATCTCGTTTTAGCGACAAGGCAAATATCGACCACAACAATTAGTCGCTACATGAGTCACTAACCACATTTAGCGACTAATTATGATGTTTCGCGACTAATGTTTGTAGTCGCTAAAACCCTTTTTTTGTAGTGTATAGCACAAATGCAAACCGCTAAGAATGAATTGAGCTGTATCCTTATCATATAACTCCTATTTTAGCAGTCTAAACGGATAAACATGTATGCAAATATATCCTTAACACATAATAACCATATTTAACGCATTCATGATCATCTTCCATATATAATTAGGTTCCAGCAGAAATATATTTACCATGTATATCATAATGATCCTTACTCAAATTAACGCATGATCCTTACTCTAATTAACATAGTACAGCATATTAAGGATTAATCACGTGCTATTTTCCACAAACAGTTTCAAGATCATATTCCGTCTTTCCATTTATGCATGCACTTTCCAAAAATACGTTATAATGATATCAGAGCGGTGGAATCAATAATCACAGTGGTATCACATAACTCACGTTGCAATGGAATCACAGTGTCAAAGTGCTTGACATAGATATAAGTACATGATACATACACATTTCGAATTGTTAAATTTGTAGTGCTTATCTCATCTTTTTTTTTTTGGTAAGTGCTTATCTCATCTTAACTACATGGAATCATCAAAACTCAATTACAGTGCAAGACCAAAAAGGTCAAATTCTCCCCTTTTTATGATGACATGTTACTAATGTAGTGAGCATATTCGAACATGTAGGCATGTTGGGTATGAGCCTAATCTTATCATGGACAGACCATGAGAGATATCAAGTTTCACATAAAATGTGCATGCTTCCCCTATCTAAGTGAAAGTACTTCATGTCGAGATCCATAGCATGTTAATTAATCAGTGCAAGGATAAATGACAAATACCAATAAGTTACCAGATTATCACGACTTGCTCTCCCTGACTATGTGCAGATATGATGTAGCATCATTACATGATATCACACAAAGGTTCCAGCAGAAACAACACACATAACTATCATGACTATTGCACTCCCCCTGACTTAGATATCCAAACAATTTCTCAAAGCATAAGTCAGCACACACAAGGAATTAAATCAGAGCAAAAAAAGTATAATCATAATCATAAGCATAGAAAGGTCTATCCCAACAGCAGGAATCACACGTAGGCACCTGTATTATTACACACAACCCATAGTTCTCACTTAGTCCATAGTTCTCTCCCCTTTCAGCATCAAAAAGGGTGAGGAAAAAAACTACTTAGACACGTAGACTCCGAGACACGTAGATACGAGATTACTAGACGCGGAATGAAGGATGGCAAGATCATAGATCGCACTAAATGCTATTGGACTCGCTGTCAGACGAAGCACGCTTCTTCAATTGCTTTTCAAGCTTGGACATGCGAAGGATCTCACTATTCTGGTGCTTGAGCTTGCCAACCTTCTTGAAGTTGGCCGCGATATCAGTGCGAATCTCTATGATCATGTCATCGTCTACTTGGTGTTCTTCTGCAGGTTCCTCATCACTATCAGTCAGCTCAACAACCTTGGCCTTTCCCTTACCAACGGGTGCATTTTTCAAAGAACTCATGACTGCCTTCTTATCTTTGGTATTGAACCAACCAACTTGCTTCTCATAGTAAATTCCCATGCGTTTAAGGGTCTTAAGGTCGACAGTGTGCTGTGTGGTGTTCTCCCAGCTAGGTGGTAGTGGGATTCCTTCGAGTTCGAAGAGGTAGGACAGAATCATACCATATGGACCGATTTCTCAGGGCTTTCGAAAACATAGATCATATACTTCATCAGAGCATAGGCTAGGTTAAACTTTTTGTTCTTAGAGATCATGAAGACGGCGACGGTGCTAATAGCATTCATATTGGTGGAATGTCTGCCGCTACCTATCGTAGCGCTCCATAGGGTCATGTTCAGGACTTTACGAAGGATGTAATGATCTATCCCCAGTTACTTAAGAGCAACTCCTTCTACGAACTTAGGTCTCCTATTGCTGTTCCACGGGGCTCTAGTACACTCAGACAGACTGAACTCATCAGACTCACACCACTCACCCATACTGAAGTGTCTATCCCAATGTTACTCACCCCAAGCATCTCATTAAGCTTCTCACAGTTCCACTGGATTTTCCTACCCAAAACATAGGAATCACAATGTCATAATTGGTGTCTTTATAGTCTAGGTTGGAATAGATGAGCTTCAGAGCTTCTGGGTAGTCGGTCCTATTGATAATAAGAAATTTCTCCCACCCAAATCTAACTAACCACGTAAGAGCAGTATAGGAAGGGATATCGTCAAACAAAATTCACGACCTCTAGCAACATCTCGATTTATCAGGTTCCGAAAGTTCTCTTTGGTAGTGGGATCTAGAAATTTTTCGAAAGGGATCTCATCTGGCGTGTTGATGTCGAAGATTGCTCTAGAGATATTGGCCACTATCTCGTCTTCCCTGGAGTGTCCTTCCTTGGAGATTGAAGGTTCCTTATGTGGGGTGTTCTGCTTCGATGGACTAGGGTTACAAGCAGGAGGAGGTTGTGGAGTAGGTTCACGAACTGAAGATGGTGGTGGACAAGGTTCACGAACAAGAGGTGGTGGTGGAGTAGATTCGCGAACACGAGATGATTGTGGAGTGGGCTCACGAACTTAAAAGACATGTGGTGTGGGTTCACGAACAGAGGTGTTATCAGGAGATAGTGAAGGCTTAGAAGAAGGCTCTTTGTGAACGGTTTTGGTTTTCTTGGATGATTTTGAGGACTTTGAGGATTTCCCTGAGGGCTTAGTTTTCGAGCGGGTGGTTTTGGAAGGAGGAAACGAAGTGGGGGATGGTGATTCCTTAGGTGGTGGTTCTTTTCGCTTCTTCCCGGTGCAGAAGCCTGCGTCTATGTGCTTAGATCCGGCCGTTCTCACCGTTGTATTAGGGTTTTCAGAGGTAAAGGAAGTAAGAGATGATGAATGGTTGAGGATGAAGTAAATGAGAGAGAGATAGATAGATATAGACGGTTGATGGAACGTGATGATTTAAAATTCAAAGAAATCGTGTGAGAGAGAAGAGAGGATTTCGGCTCTTAAATCGAGATGCTAAGATGACTTATTTTGGATAAAGATTGAAGGGATTAGAGATTTTATTTCCTAATTTGTGATTTCTATTGAAGGATACGTCTATATAAGGCTGTGAGATATTAGGCTAAAGGACGCGATCATCTTTCCTTAATTAGCTCTAAGATTCCTAAGCGTTGATGGATGTCACTGAATCTACTTTCTATGGGAGGCTTGGTGAAGATATAACCAATTGATCTGTGGTACCCACAAAATCAATGCTAATATTTCATTTTTGAACATGGTCTCGAATAAAATGATGTATTATTCTATGTGCTTGGTTCGGGAGTGATGGACGGGGTTGTTAGTGATACTAATAGCATTGGTACTGTCACAGAGAACAGGGATCGTATCATAGCTTAGACCGTAATCACTTAGAGTATGTCTTAACCATTACAATTGTTGACAGCAATTTCCTAGAGCCATCAACTTGGCTTCGGTTGGACAGGGCGACTGCATTCTGTTTCTTACTAGACCAAGTTACAAGGGAATTACCAAGTAATTGGAAAGTTCCACTGGTACTTTTTCTATCATTCCTACAACCCACATAGTCAGCATCAGAGTACCCTACTAAATAAAATTCTTCGCTAGTTCCATAACATAAACCTAAATTCATGGTTCCCTTAATATATCTAAGTATACATTTAATAGCAGTCAAGTGAGATTGCTTAGGGTTCGATTGATATGTAGAGCACATACCAACAACAAACATGATATCTCGCCTACTTGCAGTGAGATAAAGTAGACTACCTATAATGGCAAAATACTTAGTTTGATATACTTGTGTACCTGATTCGTCACTGTCAATCTTAGCTGTTTGGTGCATAGGAGTGGACAGTACCTTGGAATCAGCCATTCGGAACTTTTGCAAAACTCCTTGGTGTATTTGGTCTGAGAAATGAAGGTTCCATTGCACTGTTGCTTGATTTGGAGACCCAAGAAGTAATTGAGCTCCCTCATGAGACTCATTTGAAATTCTAGCTGCATAGACTTAGAAAACTCTTTGCAGAGCAGGTTATTGGTACTTACAAAAATAATATCATCAACATAAATTTGTACCAGTAGCATGTGATCACCATCGTGCTTGATCAATAGGGTGTTATCAATAGTTCCAGTAGTAAATCTCATATCTATCAGAAATTTGCTAAGTCTATTATACCAAGCCCTAGGTGCTTGTTTCAAACCATATAAAGCTTTATTTAACTTGAAACATGATCTGAGAACTCTTCATTTAAAATCCCGGGGGTTGTTTGACGTAAACTTCTTCATTTATAAAACCATTTAGGAAAGCAATTTTACGTCCATATGGAATAGCTTTTAAATCTTTTAAGCATGCATATGCAAGTAATATACGAATGGATTCAAGTCTAGCTACGGGGGCTGATAAAAGTATTTTTTACGTTTATATTTGTTAATTGTAAGTTACGTTCATTAATGAAGCCGTTTTGAATATCCTGGCACTTAAAATGTGAGTCAATGGCAATATTAACGTTTTAAGGCAGTTTTGCTGCAGTTTGGTATTTCTTGCAGATCACGGGTAAACAATGTCCGATGGATCTGAAAATTTAATTAAAGATAGAAGACTAGTTGATTTCGATTTGACAGAAGGAATTTCTGTTTCGAGTCCAAGAATGGAAGATACGATTTTGAACACACCACTTTGCTGCGTAAAAGTAGCCTATTTTGATTGGCCAAAGCCCAATACGAATTCAGCCCATTTAAAACCCAACCCACTCAATTAAATTTTACATTTAGGTGATTGCTGGGGCAGACAAGGATCGATGGCACTTGATATCAATTTTCTACATGGCTTGACTAAAGAAGATACACATGCATACACCCGCACAAAAAAAAAAGAGAAAAAGGCAAAATTATAAAAATAGGTCACTAAGTATGCCAATTTTCGATTTTGGGTCACTATGTTTTCCAATTACAAAACTAGGTCACTAATTATCTATATATTACAAATTTGGGTCGCTCGACCCATTTTCTCGCAACCCTTCTCGGAAATCCAACGTCAGCCGCTGATCTGGACAATTCTCCACCACGGATGATGATTAGGACGAATTAGAAGGCACAACTTAAAAAAGAAAAAATAAAAGAAATTGCACTCCTTTTAGTAGTCGACATAACCCTAATTTTCATTTTGGATGAACCAGTCCAAAAACCTTGCTCTGCGCCCAGATACATGGAATGCGACTGCAAGAAGCGCACCTACTTGATGACTTGTTGGAAGGATGACAACGCAGGCCGAAGATTTCATGGTTGTCCTAATTGGAAGAAATGTGGATGTTGATTTTTTTGTTGGAAAGATCCTCCGATGTGTCGTTGATCATTGGACGTTATTCCCATGTTGAGACAGAAGTCCGTCAGACTCCAAGAAGAGAATGAGTCTGTGAAAAAGATGGTGTCCCACTTGAAGAAGAAAATGATCTTTTGAAATGCAAAATTTCATTACTGGAGATGCAGAACCAAAATGCAAAGCCTACAAAGGTTAAAGTTGTAAACGATGAAGTTGCAAAGAGTAATGTGAAGCTACAGTGTGTTCTTGCACTATCTTGGGTTTTTTTCATATATATTTGGTTGAGTTAAGTAGCTTACGGTGTTTGTTTGATGTTATGTAATCTAGAGCTATATGGCTTCTTGTAATTGAAATTGTGCTTTGAGGATTATAAGCTCTGAGCTATTGCTCATGTATATGGTGTTCTGAGCTTTTCTATTTAAAGAATATTTGGTGTTCGGGCTGAAAAACGAAAATGTCATACAAAGAAGATGTAATGAGATATGAACAGTGGAAAAACAACATACATATGGTCACGCATAAATGCATGTTCTTAACATCCAAAACAGAGGTCTTTAAGAAACCAAAACACTTAAGGCAACAGAAGTTTTAAGAAACCAAAACACGGCTTGTTCGAGACAAAATAAGAAGGCAACAGACCAATATCAAAGCACCTTAACTACAGATTACAAGTCACACTGCTTTTTCCTTTTTCTTTTGTTTTTAGTCAGGGCTTCCTTCAGATTAGCATAGATGTTGCCTTTAGTACTCCTTGGTGGAAGAACATACTTGGTGGTCTGAGTTTGTCCTTGTTGTAGCTGTTAGTACATGCTTGGACCAGTCTAATATACAAATATAAACAATGTTAGTGGGAAGTCACTAAATAAACTAAATTAATTTGAGTTACCAGAGCCCTTTTGGGCTGATTTGCAACTTGGTGGCCTGAGTTTGTCCTTGCTGTAGCTGCTGGTTCATCACTTGCAACAGGTGCAATAGCTTCACTTGCACATACATCACTTGCAAACACATTACTTACACCACCTTCGCCTGCAAACACATCACTTACACAGGCTTCGCTTGCAAACACATCACTTACACCAGATTCACTTCTACATGCATCACTTGCAAGCACATTTTTTCTCTATATTGATAAAAAAAGTGAATATTATTTAAAAAAATAAAAGAGACGGTAAATGAATATTTTGGCCATTACCTTAGTTGAGAGTAGGTCCGTCTTTGCAGGACACCTTCTTGTGTTATGACCTTGAATACCACAGTGACTGCATTTTACTGATTTTTGACACCTTTTCAATTTGTTTTCAGCTTTCTTTTTGTTGCCTCTCTGACCTTTTTTGTGCTTAACTGATAACTCTTCTGGCTCTCCTCTTCTTGCCTTAGCTGGTCTCCCTGCTAATCTCCTAGGTTGTGGAGGCAACGGAGGAACAATTCCAGTGGGATGCCACTCTTCTCTCCCATTAATTGGCATAATGGCTGTCGCATAGACTCTTCTATATGTCTCCACAAAGTAGCAGGGTCCAGAAAGTGTTCCACATCCAAATCATGACACATTATAGCACTAACCCCGTGTTTGCAAGGAATTCCACTCAAATCCCATCTTCAAGATCCACAGTGTATTGTGTTCCATTAAAGCATGATACTTGGTAATGTTTGTCATCAGCCTTGATTGGAATACAATCTCCAATAGCTTCAACACTCTTATGCAGCAACTCCCTTATTTTAGGACATAGTACACCATGCCATTTCTTAAATGCACTATCTCTGTTCATCTGTAGCCTCTTCATCAAGTATTCCATTATCCATTCTAACATGCTCAGTATAGGTTTCTCCCTAGCCTCTAAGATGTTGCTGTTAAAAGTCTCACACGCATTGTTGAGCAAGAGGTCACACTTTAATTGACATGAGAAATGTGATCTTGACCATTGTCGTGGTGGTTTATCTTCAAGCCACTCAACAGCTTTTTTATCTAGTTTAGCCATCTCAGTCATATGGTGCCCAAATGAATTAACTGTGGATGCCCTAGCACACTTCCACAACTGATCTTTGAAGGCTTGACCTCTAAACCCAGCTTTTACAAAGTTTCCATGCATGTGTCTAACACAAAATCGATGCTCTGAGTTAGGAAACACATCTTGGATTGCTTGGATCAACCCTTTTTGCTTATCAGACATCCATGTAAACAGATGTTGATTCTCAACTTGGAGGTCTATCTTGATCAAGGTCAGAAACCAGCTCATGACTCCCCACATTCTCTTTGTACAACAACATATGCAACCGGATATATATTGTTATTTGGATCAATGCCTACTGCTGTTAACAACACTCCCTTGTGAGGGCCTTTTAGATGACACCCATCAACGCCAATTATTGGTCTACACCCGCTGAGAAATCCTACTTTGAGTGCATGTAAACAGATGTAAAACCTATCAAATTTGTTCTCTCCAGCAATGTTCTCAGTACCAACAATGACATTAGAACCAGGATTCGTTCTCTTCACCTCATCAGCATAATCCCACAACATGCTGTATTGCTCATCAGATGATCCCTCAAGTGTGTCCAATGCACTTCTTTTTGCTCTATAAGCTTGACTAGCCGAGATATTGACTCTTATGTCTTGAATTGCGTCAACTCTAAATCATTTGACTGCTCT
Organism: Craterostigma plantagineum; assembly: GCA_027422505.1. Taxonomy (NCBI): domain Eukaryota; kingdom Viridiplantae; phylum Streptophyta; class Magnoliopsida; order Lamiales; family Linderniaceae; genus Craterostigma; species Craterostigma plantagineum. Next base: position 76,550 of record JAPQWV010000721.1, read on the forward strand.
TTTAGGGTCAGACTTGAATTTATGCAGATATTTCCCAGACAGCCAAGAACTCTTAAGATTCTTCACTTTAAAACTAGCCCCACATGTATGTTCCTGATGATACTCCCTCACAACCCATGTCACACCGTCTGGTTCATGCTGAGCCCTAATCTTCCACAAACAACTAATATCGGCACATTTCACCCTCATCCTAAAACAAAGTTAGGATTGTACTTCTGACTGAGGTTAAACGCAATTTTCGTTCATTTTTCAGGTTCAGAGTCAGACCCTTCAATACTTGCCAAATCTTCCTCACTCGCCAAAATATCATTTTCCCAAATGTCTTTTGAACCCATTGGTTGCTGTGTCTCCACAATTGCTGACACGTCATGGTGTTGACCTACCCATTCAACGTCATTATCAACATACTTTGTAAACACCATATCATCGTTACATAAACTCTCATCATCATATTCTGACTCCACCATATAGTCTAAATCCTCCCCACTATCTTCCTCGCCAACACAGTCATCCCCACTCTCGGACGGGGGGCCACCATCGATCTCAGGGTCGCTTATCTTCATAACCATCTCAATAACAAACTTTTGGTTCTGGATTTCAAAGCTTTGGAGAGATTAAAATTGGGCGAGGGTTTTGTCTTGTCAGCGCGCGGGGTAGGGGGAGTTGCAACGTGTCTAAGTTTTGAATGCTTCTTTTCTTTTTTTAATTTGTCCGATAAAGCCTTTTAATTCGTCCTAATCACCATTCATGGGTGGAGAATTGTCCAGCTCAGTGGCTGATGTGGGATTTCTGAGAAGCATTGCCAGAAAATGGGTCGAGTGACCCAATTTTGTTTATATATAGATACTTAGTGACCTAGTTTTTAATTGGAAAACATAGTGACCCAAAATCGAAAATTGGCATACTTAGGGACCTATTTTTATAATTTTGCCAGAGAAAAATGAAGTAGAATACATTGCGCACGGCTCAAGGAAGAAAGTGAAGATCAGAAGCCGTTCTTGAGCAGCCTAAGGAAGATTATGTCTGTATCTTATCATCTATAAAAGGGGAAGAGGACCGAATTCTCATCATCTCTGATCGACCTCTCTGTGAACACCAAACTCTCAAGCACCCACCTCAAGTAAGCGGCAACCATCTTCGGTCACTCACCACCAGCTCGACGAAATCACTCAACGACGTACGCACGTAAGGTGAGGGCTGCGGTTGGGCTGATCTAGGGAGAAGCAGTGAGCATGGGCAGTCGGTGTACGTAGTTTGTGAACAAGGAGCTACGAAGAAATAGACGTAGTGCACTACCCACTCGGCCACCACGTGTTCGACAAAAATCCTCAACGAAGGAAGGCGAAATTTAGGGAAGAATATATGCTTTTATCGTTGATATTTACGTATTCTCTTTTTTCGTCGTTAATATGAGTAGCTAAGTTTATTGTGTGCTTGGGATGAGATGAACGCTAGGTAGAATTATTGGACGTAAAATACTCGTGAACATGCGATATTGGCTATTTATCATTTGTGATTTTGTTGTTCAAATTAATATGTCTATGTGTTGATTTGAATATCGATATGTGTATGTGTTGATGTGATATCGTGGTAATATCGTTTTAGGGCGACAGCTAGAAAAACGATTAGACCTTTCATAAAATGATAGGAATTCGATTATAGGGCGACAGCAAATAATCGATCATCGCTATAGGTAAATTAATATATATATCACCACAACCCTCTAGGCCAACAGCAAATTCGGGCGTGAGTAGGAATTACCGCGACTTAGTCATTATTTGTGTTCACGATAATTTACGGCTCATCAATGATACCTAGCGGGATTCGAAATCCAGAGCACATCCGTTTATATATAAAAGAGTTATTTTTAAATGTTTAAGTTGTGTTCAAGCTTTTGGTTTTGTTACAATTTATTTTATAACTAGAAAAATATTTATTAGGCTAAATATCAAATTGATAGGTTATTACTAGTACTTAATTTATTCCTTGTGTTCGATACTCGGATATTCGCTATAGCTATATTACAGACGATAGGTACACTGCCTATCGCACGTGGTGCTAGTTATAACATATTCGTTTTAACTATTACTTGACGTACTTGCATGAACCTTTAATATATTAACGTACACGCTCGCGATCAAGTTTTTGGCGCCGTTGCCGGGGAATAGATTGGTATTAGGAATACCCTAGTTCGGTAATTTAGCTATTTCATTTGTTATTGGTAGTTTTATTTATTTGCATTTTATTTGTTTAAGTAGATTTAGCTAGTTATCCGTTCTTGGTTTACTTGTTTGCGTTTTATCTGAGTAATCATCTCTTTGTTTTATTTATTTTGTTTATTTGTCACTACTTTGCTATCGTTTTGTTCGCGTGTCTAAGGTACCCTCAACAGTGAATTACCCCAGCAATTCATCGGATCCCATCGTTGAAGTAGACCTAGATTTCGAGCAAAAGTTACGAAGGCAACTTCGATTTAATTCCGAAGGCCCTAGCAATAGTTCTCAGGAAGCGCTAGTTAGCTATTCGGAGGACAACTCTCAGGAGTCGGCAGAAAATTCCCGAGTGGAGACGTCCGCAGATAGTCGAGATACAGAAGTGGAGATGGCAGATCGCAGAGCGCCTGTCCACCCTCCAGAAGAGGAGCAATCACTACAAGACTTGCTCAAGAACGCCACGCTAGGAGGTACAGAGTTGACGATCGTTATTCCCCCGATCGAGAACAACAACTTCGAGTTGAAGCACTCTTGGCTTCAGATGATCTTTCAGACGGCCCAGTTCGAGGGAAACCCCGACGATGACCCATATTCACACTTGAAGACCTTCTTGACAGTGACGGACACCATAAAGATTAATGGAGCTACGGGCGATGCAATCAAGTTGATGTTGTTTCCATTCACGCTCAAGTTCAAGGCAAGGACTAGTTGGAGATGCTGCCTCCCAGATCGATTACTATGTGGGACGTGCTGCGTGCTGTATTCATCGGCCATTACTTCCCGCTATTAAAGGTGCTAAGGTTGAAGAGGGAGATCTCCCTTTTCCACCAGAATGACTCATAAAACCTCTACGAGGTGTGGGAGAGATACAAAGCTCTATTGAAGAAATGCCCACAACATGGGATGTCGAATGCAGCCATGATCAAGCGATTCCACGAGGGCCTCAATGATCGGAGTGTTCACATGCTAGACGGAGCTGCAGTGGGCTTGTGAAGCTTAATGCCACAGATGCTGGAATCTAATCGACGACTACTCAAGGAACAGCTTCGCGAGAGGAAATATGAGGATCAAGACTCCAAGAGTGTTTGGGGTGAGCGAGAGACAGCCACAAATGCCAAGTTCGAGGTGCTCCAGCGACAAATCGCGACAACCAATTCTCAACTTCAGACGTCATTAGCACCCTACTACCAAGGCCGGGAAACACAACCCGTGAATGCCGTGATGACCCCCACAGCCACCACGCCACCTCATCATAAACCATACATACCATAGTGTGGGATTTGTGGTGCAGCACACGAGACCTCTGAGTTACAAGTCGGACAATCACTGGAGCACGTGGACTACATGAGGAATTACCAACGCCTGTGGAGTTACCGGCCTCGAGTGCATCCCAATCTGGCAAGGGCCACCAGGATTCCAACCCAGACCTTATGGTTTCCAAGGCGGAGCACCACATCGGCATCAGAGTGCATCCGTGGGGTCGGGATCCAATGAGATGGGGAAGATGAAGGATATGATGAAGGCCCTCCTCACGAACTTCAACACCACCATCGAGGCTCACGAGAGTCGAATGACGAAGATGGAGGAGTATATGGAAGCCAACAACGTACGTGCTCAGAACACAAATGCCTCGATTAAGAAGCTAGAGCAGCAAGTGGGATAGATGGCGAAGCAATTGGCAGGGCGAAACCAAGGATAACTTCCAAGATACACCGAGCCAAACCGAAGGAGTATTGCAAGGTGGTAACCCTAAGGAACATGAGAGAGTTGCGGGAGGTGCCCGCCAAAACGAAATCAAAGAAGAATGCTGACTTCGAGGCCCATGACGAGCCAGAAGTGGGAGGAAGCAAATGCGACGATGTCGAGAAGGCCGAAGTTGAAAAGGATAAGGACGAACACGAGAAGAAAAAAGCGAAACAGATTGTGCGACCACTGGTGAAGCCGTACTAGCCGAAGATCCCCTACCCAGCTCGGCTGAAGAAGACAGAGACGAGGCGCAGTTTGGTAAATTTATGAGTATGTGTAAAGAATTGCATGCTTACCGTTTGTTGAAGCTATTACGCAAATGCCCAGTTTCGCTAAGTTCCTGAAGGACTTGCGGACGAATCGAAGGAAGCTTGAACACGTCTCCACGGTATGCCTACAAGGAGAGTGCTCGACGATACTCCAGAACAAGATGCCGAAGAAGCTTAAAGACCCAGGGAATTTTACTATTTTCTGTCCTATAAGCGATTTATTAGTTGAACGTGCTTTAGTTGATCTAGAAGGTAGCATTAATTTGATGTCGTATTCCATGTTTAAGCACTTAGGATTAGGTGAACCACGACCCACTAGGATGCCTCCAATTGGCTGATAGATCGTTAAAATACCCTCTAGGTGTTATCAAGGATGTCCTAGTTAAAGTAGATAAGTTCGTAATTCCTGCTGATTTCGTTATCTTAGACATGGAGGAAGATGATAATGTGCCATTAATCATAGGTAGACCATTCTTAGCTACAGGCGAGACTATGATAGGTGTTAGGAATGGGACGTTGACAGATGGCGAGAAAGTTACATTCAATATGGCTGACTCGATGAAAAAGAGTATCGAGCATGATAATAAGTGTTATTATTTAGACGCTTTTGAGCACGGTTTTTCTCTTTTCTGTGCAAGGTCTATCACATGTTTTCAGCGAGGAGGATACAAGGACTTTATGGTGATCAATGAGTGGGAGGAAGAAGTTGACGAGCCAATCATGACCGTCAATAAAAGCAGCGAAGAGGATAAGGAAAAGAGTTCGGTCGAGGAGCACCAATCCTAGGATTGAAGCCGCTGCCTGGCCACCTCGAGTACGCGTTTCTCAACAGCAACGAACGGCTACCGGTCATCATTTCATCGAGCCTCGACGATGGACAAAAGAGCCAGCTCTTGGAAGTATTGAGTGCGCACAAGAAGGCTCTGGCATGGAAGATATCCGACATCAGAGGGATCTGTTCGAGCTACCGTATGCACAAGATCCTGATGGAGGACGAGTTTAAGCCAGTCGCCCAACGTCAAAGGCGACTCAATCCCAATATGAAGGATGGCTTGACAAAGGAAGTGATCAAGCTATTAGATGCAGGTGTGATCTACCCCATTTCAGACAGTGCGTGGGTCAGTCCGGTCCAAGTGGTCCAAAAGAAGGGAGGTATGACGGTCGTCACCAATGACAAGAACGAGTTGATTCCAACGAGGATCATGACCGGGTGGCGCGTGTGTATTGACTATAGAAAATTGAACGACGCCACGAAAAAGGGCCATTTCCCTTTACCGTTTATCGACCAAATGTTAGAAAAATTATCTGGTCACTCATTTTATTGTTTCTTGATGGTTTATCAGGATATTTACAGATCCCTATAGCGCATGAGGACCAGGAGAAACCACATTCACTTGCTCGTTCGAAATGTTTGCGTACCGAAGGATGCCATTCGGTCTATGCAATGTCCCAGCCACCTTCCAGCGATGTATGATGGCGATATTTGACGAGTTGGTAGCTGAGGTAATAGAGGTGTTTATGGATGATTTTTCTATTTTGGTTCGTCGTTTGATGTGTGTCTATCTAATTTGAAGCTTGTACTCGCACGTTGCGAGGAAACGAACTTGGTGCTTAATTGGGAAAAATGTCACTTCATGGTTCGAGATGGCATAGTTCTTGGCCATAAGATTTCCTCTAAAGGAAACGAAGTGGACCGAACTAAGTTATAAACTATAGGAAAGTTGCCCGTTCCCTCGAACGTGAAGTCGATTAGGAGTTTTCTAGGTCATGCTGGTTTTTCTTGTCGATTTATAAAGGATCTTCCTAAGATTGCACGACCTATGACTAGACTACTCGAAAAAGATGCTCCGTTTGAGTTTAATGGTGAGTGCTTGCATGCGTTTAATTTACTTAAGTAGCGACTTATCACATCACCTATTATGGTCGCCCCCGACTAGGGGTTGCCCTTTGAACTAATCTGCGATGCTAGTGATTACGCAGTTGGATCCGTATTAGGGCAACACGAGGACAACCACTTCAGGCCTAATACTAGCAAAGTCGGAAGTTGTTGCTTTACTGACCACTCTGCACTTAAGTACTTATTAGCGAAGTCGGATGCCAAGCCTCGGCTAATCAGATGGATCCTACTCCTTCAAGAGTTCGACATCATGATCCGAGACAAGAAATGAGCAGAGAATCTTGCAGCGGATCACCTCTCTCGACTAGAGGGGTCCGAAATCAATAACAAGTACAACAAAGTGATTCAGGACACATTCCCAGACGAGCACTTATACTCAATACAAGTGGTAAGTAATGACACTCCCTGGTTTGCAGATTTTGCTAATTATCTTGTTGTGAGGGTCCTACCAAAGGGGTACACAAGTCAGCAAAAGAAGAAATTCTTTTCTGACCTGAAGTACTACTTTTGGGAAGATCCGTATCTTTTCAGGCGATGTGCCGACTAAGTGATACGATGATGTGTTTCTTCCCCTGAGACGATGAAGCTTCTTGGTAATTACCATAGCGGACCGACTGAGGGCATTACGCAGCCAACCGCACCGCTCAAAAGGTACTAGAAAGCGGATTCTATTGGCCTACTCTTTTCAAAGACGCCCAAAGGTTGGCATGATCACTGCCAACACGTAGGTAATCTCTGGAAACGCGATGAAATGCCTCAGAACTTCATATTAGTATGTGATATTTTTGACGTATGGGGTACAAATTTTATGGATCCCTTTCCTAGCTTGTATAATAATAAGTACATTCTAGTTGCTGTTGACTATGTATCCAAGTGGGCCGAGGCGCGAGCCTTACCCACGAATGACGCTAGGGTTGTCATTAGATATTTACGAGCATTATTTTCACGATCTGGGGCACCTAGATGCATCATTAGTGATAGAGGCACACATTTTTGCAACAACCAATTAGCACGACATTAGAGCGTTACGGTGTTAGACATAGCCTACCACCCCATATCACCGCAGTCAGGTAGAAGTGGTGAACCTTGAGCTGAAGCGAATCCTAGAAAAAACTATAGAGGGGAACCGTAGAGAGTGGGCGAATAAGTTGAATGACGCACTTTGGGCATATAGGACTGCATTTAAAACACCCATAGGCACTACACTGTATAGATTGGTCTATGGAGGGCGTGCCACCTTCATGTTGAAATTGAGCATAAGGCATATTGGGCGATCAAGTCATTGAACTTGGACTTGGGTGAAGCCGGCGAAAAGTGGCAACTCCAAATTAATGAGCTAGACGAGTGGCGTTTATCGGCTTACGATAACGCTCGAATATATAAGGAGCGCTTGAAAGCCTACCATGATAGGAAGATTAGGCAAATGCGAGAGTTTCAAGAAGGGGACCAAGTCCTCCTCTTTAACTCTCGACTTGGTTATTTCCAAGAAAACTTAGATCACGTTGGTCGGGACCGTTCACAGTTACTCGTGTTTTTCCTTACGGTACTGTCGAGATTTCCGGTATCGCCCACATCGCCCAAACCGCCCACACCACGCACCGCATCGCCCACATCGACCCACCAACCTTTCACCTCAGGACGCCTCCGCCCACACCACTGATCTACTCAAGCCCCTGCTTCCGGAAGAAGAAGCAAGTGCTGCGATGCTTGTAGCTCTAGCAGCTACCCAAGCCACTCCCTCAGCCGCTCCAGACCAACCGGGACCCTCTGGACATGGCGTCAATCCACACGAGGCCCTAGACAAGTACATCTTCGAAGGCCAGAGGATGACCCATTCCATGCCCGAGGAGCATCAAAGACAACGGCTTCACGACGTCCGGCGCTTTCTGCAACAAGCGTCCATTGATCTCGTAATCATAGAAGACGACGAGCTTCAGGAAGGTGAAGACTACGAGCGAGTTATCCCAAGGCTACTAGAGTTAATAGCTCAACAGGTGGTTCCCTCTCCAAGACTAACGCCAGGGACCGTCCGGATCGACACGCAATGGGAAAACATTCAAATTGAAATTCCCTTCCTCGAAGAAGTTCGTGAGAATATTTGCAGGTCTCCGACAGAGTGAAGAAGCCGAACGAGTTTGAGCTAAGAGGGATCTCTCATTGGGACCAGCAGAAGAGGATGACCTACCTCTGGATGCTGACCAAACTAGAACCTGACGTTTGGCTGGGGATGACTAAGACACAAGCAAAGAGCCATTGTCTCTCCCCAATAAGCCAACTACTCAGCGTCTACTGTGACAAAGGAGGACTTCCAACACCTCACTACATCATCGCTCGAGTGGACAGGACCCGAGAGGAACTGAGCGAGAGCGACCTGCCGTACCTCCCCGCCGATGAAGTGTACCGTCTTTATCAGCTATACATGGAGAAGTACAAAGGTCCTCAAGGCTTCATCAAGACAGAAAGCCTCGAAGGGCTCTATCGGTTCATGTTGCGCCAGGTCAAGTACTATGCCGCACACGACCTTCAGATGGCTCTGGAGAGCAATATGAATAAGGTCAACATGACCGCTCCACTCAACAAAGGACCTGAGATCGAAGGGCTTCCCAACAATCACGTGCATATCAGCTCAGTCCTAGGCATCACTTACCACAATCCATAGCAAAGAAGAGTAGGTTGATGCTGAAGACTGAGATTCATAAGTTTTGCTATGGAACGCTCAAGGTCGTCAGGAAAAACATCGAGCAGAGGTTGGAAGAAATCAACACACTATGCTGAGGATCCACAGGTTTGTGAGAGAACAGCCGCTCCTAATGGAATTGCTTGAAGATATCTAGGAGCGACTGGAGCTTAGGATCACTCTGAGGAACTACGAGCATGCGCTGGGCTTGCGCAGATCGTATTACGCCCGACAAAGACAAACGGCGCGGAGACGCAATCAAGCACAAAGGGGGAGATTGTAGAATACTATTTGTAATTGTGCTCGATTTCATTAGTTGTCCTTGTAATTAGGGGCGTTTTGTATAGTAGTCCTTAGATTAGGACTAGATTGATATTTATACCAAGTTTGTTTGGTATAAATACTTGTAAATCAATTGAGCTGAATAGAGAAAGTTTTGAGAGTTGATCCGAATGGCTTGCAATTCGATTTATAGAGAGAGAAACAACAGTAACTTTCTCACTCTACTCGAATTCTCTCTCCTGTTCTTCATTAGAGTTTTTCGATCGAATTCAATTGTTTATCTAAACGATCGAATTACTGTGAATTCTAGCCTAGGATCATAGAGTTGTTAATCGTAGGACCTAACAACGCACAAAACATATAGACATTAGATATCACTTTATTAAGGAACATGTAGAACAAGGCACAATCGAAATGCATTTTGTTCACACAGATCTTCAACTTGCTGACTTATTCACTAAGTCATTGGATGAAAAACGATTCCAATTCTTGGTATCTAGGTTAGGCATGTTGAACCATCAGACATGATCGATTGTCCCTACATGCACTTGATATTTTGTAAATATGTCACTTAACTTTTCTCTATATGTTTTCATATGAATGTCAAAAATTCTACTATCATGTCTAGGGGGAGTCTCATAAAAAATTTTATGCATGGATCTAGACGGAGTCTTTCAATATTATGCACTAATATAGGGGGAGTCATTGAACAATTCGCACAAATCAAGGGGGAGTTTTTATAATTTCACATCGAATTTAAATAATATAGTATGGCGATCCATAAGTTTCAATCGAAATTAAATCATTCAAATATTTCAAATATCTTAAAATTTACTCGGCGAAACTACATATCACCCGAAACTCATTTCAATTGAATTGGCTAAACTGGGCTCAAATTCGCCCGAAACTCAGCTCAAATTCGATCGAAACTGAATTTTCAATTAATTCAAAACTTTTCTGGGCTAAACTGCGTATCGCCCGGAACTCCTTTAAATTGATTTAACAAATCGACGCAAGTTTCGATCGAAATTGCATTTTAACTCCTTTTATAATTTTCTCGGCGAAACTGACTTTCGCCCGAAACACGCTTCAATTGAAATTGAAAATTTGCCTAAATCATCTTCTAATTTTATCGGCGAAACTGGCTTTCGCCCACAATGCGTTTCGATCGAAAATGAATTAAATTGAATTGAATTGATCGAAACTGTAATTTAATTCCTTTGTGATTTTTTCTCGGCGAAACTGAGATTCGCTCGAAACTGGTTTCGATCGAAACTCTACTTATATAAATAGCGTTACGCCCTAAACACTTTTCTTCTTCATCGATTTTCAAATTCACTCTCAAACCCTCTCTGCAATCGCACACAAACACGTATCACAGTCTCACAACAAGCTCTATTTTTCCTATTATTGCAACTCCAAATCCATCGTTGGTAAAGAAAAACATATAATCTGCAGCTTTTAACTGATAATTTTCTCGTTCTTGCAGGTTACGCAGATTAGGGTTGAGTGAGTTCGCGCGACTCGTTGTTCAATCGCGTTTCAATTTCGTTTAAATTCGCCCTAAACTAAACCCTAGATTCAATTTACATCACAATCGATCGGCCGATACTGAAAGTTTTACTTAATCTGTGATTTTAAATCGTCCGATTCGAGGGTTTCACCACTTTTGACCGAAACTTACTTTCCACTGTTTAAATGCAATTTCATTCGTTCAATTTAGACTTTCGATCGAAACCTTTGATTTTAAACATAACACATTTTTCAATCCTGAAGTTTCGATCTAAACCACAATCTAATTTGAATCGATCGATTGCCTCTCACTTTCGACCGAAACGGGATTTTCTACTATTACTACGATTTAAATCACACTTGTTCTTTGTTTCGATCGAAACCAAATTTTAACAACCAATATGATTTGAATTGAAACTTGAATGTTTTGCCCGAAACTGATTAACAAGTGATTTCATATGCACTGTTTAGCCGATTGATTCCCTCAATTTCACTATTTGTTCCTATCGACGAAATTGAGTCATAATTTTTGCAAAATTTCTCTAAGTCCCAACGGGTTACAATTTCTTAGTCCTAACGTGTTAACTACTTTTGATCTTGACCCGTCCCTTGATCTTATCTTGCAGATATACTAAAATGGTGCGACTCATTGATGAAGTTTTCGCTTCAAAGGACTGGGCACAGAGGCCACCCAACAACCTCCAACTTGACTTTGACAATACCTCGTGCCCAGATCCTATCATTATTAAATCCTAGCAAACCACCCTCTAAAAAACTGCCCTAAACATCACCGAGGTAGTCCCTGAAGTATATGTGCAACAATTTTGGTCTACCCTTCTGAACCCAACCAATAGCCCCAAAACCACCCATCTTTCTGCTCAAATCGACAACACCATAGTTGTTCTCACCCCAACCATCCTTCGATCCATACTGAACCTCCCATAGTCACTAATATATGACCACCACCCATCTAACGATGACCTGATCAGGGACTTCCTATTCATGGGCACAAACCTAACGCCCAAAATTCCATTCCCCTCCCTGACTTCATGGCCAAAGACATCCCTAGACCTTGGAGGACCCTGTTTCTGATCATAAACAAATGCCTCTCGCCAAAGCACTCCGGGTCCGACAAATGCAATCGGAACATCATGCTAATCTTCCATGGGATCATCTTCAACAGAAATTATGATGTCGCCCAACTAATCTGGACGAACATCCTTGATCAACTACGAAGGCGAGGTCTTGGATCCATGAAGCTGGTGCTTCCTTACATACGGTGGCTACCTGTCATCGTCCAACATTTCGTGGATCTTCATCCCGAAATCGAGCGCAAACCCAGGGACGAGGGCTATCAATCTCAGAAGCTCATAAAAATTCAATCCACAAAGAGCAAAATCGATCAGGAGGCCATGATCATACCAGACCACCTACTTCGCCTCCTCGATCCAACTGAGCCGGAGCTCCTCAAATACTTCCGAGCCAACAACCTTGATGACGTAACCATGGTTCAACACATCCCAGTTGAACCTAACCCAGGGACAAGCCAACCCCCACAGCCAAATGTAGGTCTAGGAAGCTCTTCATCCCCAAAGCCAAAACAAAAGTGAAAATCCAAAGGGGATGACAGAGGCAGTCAACAGGAACGGCGTACAAAACAAAAACACGACCGTCTTCCTCAGTCCACGAGTCCACAAATAAGTCGGACTGAGCCCATAGGTACAGGGGATGACTTTGTCTTCCCCCGAGTAGAAGTCGCGACATCGGGTCCAATCGCGCAAATTATCCTACCCAGCCACTCAATCATCTCCCAACAGATGATTGTTTCACATACTCACGAGGTGCCACGTCATTCGTCACCACCCGAACGCCCCTTAATTTCAAGGAATTCGAAATTTCAAGCAGTCCTCCGCCTCAGACTACAATTTCTTGACCACGACGAGTCTAGTGCCCTCACCATCCATAATTTTTCCATTTTCTAGGACACTCACTCTTGATTCTGCACCTCTAGATCTTAGTGATCTAGACCGAACGCTCTACGATGTCTCCGTACTAGAGTCTAGTATGGAACAGAGCGGAAGGCCCAACGTAGTTAACATCACTGCAGCTACGACCTTGGGCCATCAATCTGAGTCGGTCTCAGCTTTGATGTCAACGATGAGCCTACGTGGCCTCGGTTCTTCAAGTCCTGTGCAAACGGGCGGCACATCAGTACCCTCTACTGATGTTGTGACGACGGAACGTCTTAGTGACTCCGTCCGGTTATTTTCCCCGTTCGTGACGGAGGCCAGGCTGAATGATCGCCTCGCAGAGTTTGCAAAAGATCTCGAGGACACCATCATGAGCCAAGTCTACAGTGCAATTGGGACCTCAGCTCGAGACAAAGGCAAAGCCCCCGTCACCGAAGAAGTACCCACTCAAGCCGACCCATCTCCAGACGCTAACGGCGGCCCATGGAACGTTCCAATCCCAGAACTCATCGATGTTATGCTGGCCAGACTCCGCACTGCACCAAAGTTATCAGATTATGAGGCGGAGGTACTCAGACGTCTGGAGCTTCCTTTCAACCAACCCACCTCAGGCGAGGCCCAGTCATCCAGACAACCACGTGACGACCCTGACGGCGAGGATCGTCCGAGGGGGAGAAAACTCGAGAGATAGGGCCTCATCCTCCTCCGCAGCCACAGCCTCGATCCACCCAAACACCTACCAGAACAAAACCACCTACACCCAAACAAACAAAAAAATCCACCCGAACTACCACTGAAACAACCCAAAGCCCTCCTCACCAACTATGAGCCTCACACCTCCTCTTTCCACAAGCCAAGACAGCCCTTTGATATATCCAACCTCTCCCATCCTATCCCTGCAGACCAATGAACCAATCCAGCAAATCGAAGAATTGTACAATCCACACACCGTCGTGGAAAACTACATATTCAACGAGGATTAGATAACAAACCGATGGATCCATCCATGGCTAGAGGCTTGATGGAAATGGCCAGATACTTCTTGATGAAGGCAAATGTCAGCCTGGCCCTAATCATTGATGCCGAACTCGAGGAAGGTGAAGACTACGAAGCAGATATTCCAGAACTTCCCGAGATGCTTCGACACAGTCATCGATGAGGAATATCCACCAATGAAGACGAAGACGAAGTCAACAGAAGTGGTGGAACTGCCATGGGCAAACGTCAAAGTAACTGCCCCATATCAAGAAGATATTCGAAGGAAAATATGGAGGAAGGAGGACAATATCAAGAAGCTCGACGAGCTAGAACTTAGAGGACTGAGCCACCTTCCAAGACCCAAAGCAATCCAATACCTCATATCCCTTCGCCGAATTATGATATTCAAAGGAAAAGGGGGTCATGTGGATGATATAAGAAGAGAAGAGGCAAAAAAGCCCAGAATTAGGGAAATTCCGGGAGTTCGCAAAATGAGGTTTGCTGATATGGACATGCCTGTCTACATGGTACGGCGAGAAAATTAAGAGTACGTAGAATTGAAATAAGCAGACCTCGCCTACATCAGAAGTGAAGACGTTGAACAAATTGCGAGGGACTTTAGAACGCTTGGATCTCTCAAGATGCCAGAACTCAGACTCGGCTACTACGCACTAAAGAGATTCATCTACGGCAAGTCAAGTTCAATGCAACACATGATCTCCAAATGGCGGTTGAGAGTAACATGAAGAAGGTGAACCTGACGAAGCCCTCCTTTGAGGTCCCAGATCCAAGTTACGGTGAAGGGCACATTATAAATGACGACGATGATCCATCAATCGTCTACATCAACTTCGAAGGAGAGAAAAGACTTATGAAGACGTCAGAGATTCACAAGTTCAGCGACGGAACCTTACTGATCATCAGGAACAAGCTCAGAAGAATACTCGACCAGCTAAAGGAAGAAGAATATGAAGTTCAAGACAAGTACTCAAGGCTGATCGAGACCATCTCTGAGAAGATATCCTTTCGAAGAAGGTTGCGTTCGTTCGAGCACTTCTTAGGGCTCAGAAAGTCTCCCTACCATGTGCAGAAACCCAAGAAGAAGACAACTCCCAGGACGCAAAGCAAAAAGGATGCTAAGGGAGAGATTGTTAGGAAAATTTTGTAGCATCCTTTAATTTGTATGTTAACATGTTTTTTAGTGGGTCGTAGTAGTTGGAGTGATTTATGGTGTTAAGTCATAGTTTTGCATTGGGCTTTAATATACCAAATACTTGTGGTATATAAAGCCCCACTTACCCTAATTAGGGTTTTATCAAAAGAATTAAAGAGGTAAGCCACCTTGTACTTTTCTTAGAAAACCACACACTAACACGCACTTAAGGTGTTCATCACGTTTTACACATTCAAACCTTTCTTTTGATCCTTGTTTGGTAATAAAAGGGCCAACATACAAACTACGGTGTTTCTAATATCAATCTATTCCCCGGCAACGGCAGCAAAAAACTTGATCGACACGTGGTGTACTAATATGATTTGCAAGTGCGACAAGAGATAATATAAAATGAATACCTATTCTATCACCAACGTGCGATAGGCAGTGGACCTATCGTTTGTAGTGTCATAAAGTGAGTAAACGAGTATAGAACACAAGGAATAAACTGTTACTAGTAGTGACCTATCAACTCGATATTTAGCCTAAATAAAATACGCACTTTGTTTATACTACGAGCTACCTAACAGACCAATCCTAATGCAAGAGATTAAAAGAACACGACTTAACTAGTGAGAGTGCTTTCAGATAAAATAATGTGCTCGGGATTCGAATCTCACTAGGTACTGTCGACTAAGACAATGAATTATCGCTCCTACGTGATTAAGACTAAATCGCAGTAATTCCTACCCACTCCCGAATTTACTGTCGTCCTAGACGTTCGTGGGGATCTATGATTCAATAATTACTAATGGCGAGGATCGGGTATTTGCTGTCGCCCTATACCGAGATCTTATCATCTATGAACGCCTAATCGTTATTTAGCTGTCGCCCTAAACGATTTTTCAAACATTCACTTTAACACAGACATATTAAAGCGAAGAAACAAATTCATAGATAGATAAATAGTCAGATGCACGAGTCACGATAACCATATATGTCTCAAATACGAAATAACCTAGCGTTCATCTAATCCAAAACACATAAGGGAATTAGCTACTCATAATTGACGGGAAAACAACGAAGGAAATAGAAAACAGGAAAGGAAGACTCATGATGATATTCTGAAGAATCTGTGATGGTAGCGTGGATGAATCTTCGTTCCTTGTTTAATTCGGCATGAATTCGTCGTTGATCCGTCTCTTGTGCTTCGGGACGTAATTCCGTATTCTTGACGGCTCTTTTTCGTCTCTAGATGATTTAGGATTGATATCTGGTAGGTATCCCTCTTTTTGAGTCGAATTTGGGCTTTTATACTGATTTTCATAAGTGTCACGGCCTGGGACATGATTAGTCACGGCCGTGACGCTATCGGGGCGCAAAATGGAGCTCACTGCCGCTTGTCACGGCCTCGTGCAGAAGCGCCACGGCCGTGACGCTTTCCAGACTTGCGACAGTTTAGTATTTCTTTCAGATAGAGGGGTAAATGATGTCCGATTGACCTGACTCTTTAAACATACATAGAAGACTCGCCAATCTTGATTCTGGCCAAAGGAATTCTCAATCCAATGTCTGGATTGAGAGATATGGATTTCTAATGCAGCTGCTGCTATGGGTCACTACCTAGTGCAAGAAGTGTCACAGCTGTGAATGGCTTCAGCTTTCGGCCTCTGGTGGTTGTCACGGCCACATGCACAAGGTATCACGGCCGTGACCATCTTCAGTCTAACTCTCTGCCCAGCGTCACGGCCAGGTGCACTAAGTGTCACGGCCGTGACCTTTACCAGTTTTCATCGTTTTCGCGCCGTTTTGCCTCGTTTTCGCTCCTTTTCACCCGAAACTCATCCTAAAGCCTTATAATACCAAAATAAGTAGAAATAGGGTTAATAAGTGCATAAAATGACTACGAAAACTCTATTACGAGCCAATTAAATACTACGATAATCACCTCCCTCCTTAACTTGTGATGGCTGGATCATTTTTGTCTTTGGATTGTTTTCTTGACGATCTTTCAGTCTTAAGAGCGAGTGAGTCGCTTCCTATTAATCTGATTTCCTCCCTTCGTTCTCCACGTGAATGGAATGTTGATTGAGGTTGTCGAATAATGTATGGATGCTGACTTTAGTTAGGTCGTTCATTTGTCTTATCATTATTGCGGTGGCTTTCCATTCTGGATGGAGTGATCCTAAGAATTTGATGTTGATCTCCATGAAATTTTTGTGACTCCATTCATCTTTAGATCATTTAGAAGGACAAGGAATCGATGGAAGGTTTCTTGGAGAGTTTCCCCTTTGTTAGCATTAAAGCGACCGTAAGAGATGAGAGTATTCACCATTCTTGCCATTGTGTTGACTTCTGTCCCCTGCATCATGATTCGAAGGGCATCCCATATATCTTTTGTGCTTTTACAACATTCGAGTTGCATCAAAATGTCATTGGGAATGGCTTGCATCATGAATGATTTCGCCATTTTATCTGCCTTAAGTCGTAGTTTTTCTTCATCATTGCATTGGTCGGCTGTTCGCAAAATTCTCTGTTCTTCTCTTGCAGGAGTAGTGTCGGTAGTAGCTGGAATTACGGTCCAATACTGTTTGGGTCCATTATATATGGATTCCAGCAAGTTATCTGAGTTGTCCTTGCTTTCAATAAAATTGATGTGTAATACCCGTAATTAAAATACATGATTAAGGCGTAAATTATTTTGTACAAATTGGATAGAAGAAGTTGGTATTCAAACGGATGAAATGCCGAACGAGGAACTCAGCCTAGTTAATATTTGACCCAAGTGGAAAATATCAATAAATAATCTATATTAAATTAATAGATTAGCCCAAATAAAATTTATTAAGACCCAAATGAATTACAACGGGCCCAAATTAATAAAATTTAAATGAGGATGTGAAGATTTCGTGTATTGAATTATATGCTTACGTGAATTATCTGAATTTTGTGCTTATGTGGCCCTATGAGTTTGTGCATTATTTAAGTGCGTACGTGATTACATGTTTTTTGTATATTCAATTTTACATTTATGTGATGACTAACTTAATTAGGGATTTTCGAAAATGAGGATTAGGGAGATTGAGTTAATGAAATATATATATATATATATATATATATATATATATATAAATAAAATAAAACGAAACTGGGCTATAATTGCAATTGGACTAGGTTGAACCTAAAATTAAAGCCCAAGTCAATTTAATAAGTTTGGACCAAATAATATACCTCCTTGAAACAAAGTGGCCCAAACATATGAGGGTTTAATAGCTAATAACAAGGCCCTAGTAAATTGATTTCTTTGGCCCAAAATTGTTGGAAATAACTTCTAGAAAACAAGTCCCCAAATTAGGGGATATTTTCGATAACCATGTCCCATCACCACACTCCAATGTTCATCTCCAACTCTTCAATACCATAACCAAGAAACTAACGAGACCTTTAGGAGAGAAGAATGAAGAAATCGAACTAAAAGCTTGGAAAGGTACGAATTCTACCTACGATTCTGGTCTTCTTAATTTGGTAATAGGGTGTTTCAAGGATTGTAAGCACGAGATGTTAATTACTAGGTTTTGTGCGAATCGTAATCCCCGAAATGAAAACCTCCTGTTCGACTTGGTGTTTTGGCTCTAGACCATGGTTAAGGAACTTATAGGCACGAAAGTGATAGAGGATTAGGGTTCGTACGAGTAGCTCACGAGAGTCTTGGGAAAAATATTTTTAAGGTCCGGAGGGTAGTCAAATTTGTTCTTTAGAAAAAGTTATAGTTCGACCGGGTACATATGGCAACTTAGGGGAACGGTGTGCATCCTAGGTATGACCATCCGGCGTGGACCGCTGTCATATTTGTCCCTAGTGGACGTGAGCTCATTTGTGGTGCATAGTGAGATTAGCTGAGGGCCCTGAGTGAGGTTTATGAGTATGATGAGCATCGGCGCAGATCGCCTTTGCGGAGTGTTAAGTGCATCGGCGCGGATCGCCTTTGCGTAGTAGTTTATGCATTGGCGTGGATTGCCTTTGCAGGGATGGGACACGTGCATGCATGCATAGTTTCTACTTACTGAGCCTCGGTGGCTCATTTCTTTATGTTATGTGTTGTAGGTACATATGATCACGGTACGTGATCGCCTAGCTGGCAAGGCCGATCTTTTGAAGCTTCCGAACGCTTTTTGGGGGTGGACGTGTGTGTATGGATGACGACCTGTGAAGCCGGGCGCATAGAGATTCTCTTGATGTGCATGTATACACATCTCGTGTAATTAGGATTCACATGAAGTTAGGACTTCATGTAATTCTTTTTTCATGTATAGAAACGACTTCCATTACATAAATGGAAAAATTTCATACGCATTTCCGCAGTTCCTTCATTTGAATACGCCATTAGGCACTTAGGATGACGTTAGAAATGGTGGCGATGGCTAGGGTCGCTACAGCTGGTATCAGAGCTTCGGTCACAGGTTTTGTAGACTGTCCATACACACACACCCAAAAGCGCGGAAGCAGCCTTGCCTGTAAGTGTTATGATTGATATGCCTATGTGCTTTTAATACGTGCCGCTTTGTTCACTAATTGAAGAATGACTAGCGAGTCTAGAGAATTGATCGGCGAGTCAAGTCGCGGGGTGACATTTGGATCACCTACGAATGAACAAAGCACAATGCTCCTGCACCTCACCGAATTGGTCCAACAACAGTCGGATCAAATCAGCGAACTCAAAGACCAAGTTGATGAACTTAAAGGTCTACTCTATGATCTTATCAACGGGCAAAGTTCATCCGAATCCCGTAGATCCCCGCTCATTGGCCGATGGAAGGCTGTCGATTTGTCTGTATATATCGTTGGGGATGCCCTGCATAAGGGTATTCATGGCTACTATATCAGCCTTAGCTCGAGCTCTTTCCCCAGAGAGTTTTCTCTAGGCTCCTTTAGTCGCCTAGAAGCTGGAATTGCTAGAGTAGCTGTTTCGTCCCCGGGTACATGAACCCAGAACTGTGTCGGTCCCTCTTCAAGGGACTTCAGTAGATTTTCAGCTTGATCCTTTAGAGCGATGAAATTCAGGAAGCGGCTTCTCCACACTGTGTATTCGCCTCTTTGCAAGATCGGCGGACAGTTGTCATTTTCGAGTGAGTATGCATCCATGTTTGTATTATAGTAGTCGAGTTGTTGAAGGATCTTCGTTGATTGTTTGAGGGTTGAAGACGATGTAAAGTGCTTCACAAGTGACGAAATTTGTTAGTAGCGTTTGATTCGTAGATTAAATCGACAATTATTTTCGATTCAATCTTTAAAGTATGATCGAAATTAATTTCGTCGATATAGAATGTATTTACTGTTTTTGTGCGAGAAATTTTGTCAGTGGAAAATTTTACGAGCGAAATAAATTGCCCAAAATCGTTCAGTCGAGAGAAATTTCCTGATCGTGAATTTATTTCGATCGTAGAGAAACAGTACGTTAGTAAGTTTCTCGACAAGTCACAACAAATCCGTTGACTAGAAAAGTTTCTCGCGTATAATGATTTTCGCCTGGTCAAACGTTAAAAGATTTGACCGAAAAAGTTTTTCGAGTGAAAGTTATTACGCATGCAAGGTCAAAATTGGTCTCACTCGAAAAAGTTTTTCGCTGGATAATGCTCGAGAAATATTTCTAACTAAAACGTTTTCTGCTGATGACGATTCTAGCGTTGACTTCGTATTCGGACCGAGAAAAATTCTCGCGCTAAGTTTATCGATCGAGAAACTAATCCGATCGCAAAACTTAGCGAGAAAAATTTGAGCAATCGAGAAAAATTCATGGAATACGATTAACACAAATTCGAGCAAAAACAAATGTTGACCTTTTTGTCGTACACTGTATTTGAGTTTTGATGATTCCATGTACTTAAGATGAGATAGACACTACAAATTTAGCAATTCGAAATATGTATGTATCATGTTCTTGTATTTGAGTGAATTGCATCTTGACACTGTGATTCCATTGCAACATGACTTATGTGATACCACTGTGATTATTGATTCCACCGTCATGATATCATTGTTACGTAATTTTGGAAAGTATGAGTAAATCGAATGATAAGTGACTTTGATCTTTTGGAAAATAACGTGATTAATGCTTGATGTGCTGTGCTATGCAAATTAGAGTAAGGATTCTGCATTAATTTGATAAAGGGTAATACATGGTAATGATATTACTGCTGGAATCTGTCAATATATGGAATGAGATCTTCTATATCCCTGAATGCGCTAATTATGGATATTATATACTAAGGATATAATTGCATGAATGTTATCCGTTTTTAAGAAATGCTGAAATAGGAATATGATACGGATGCATTTAATTCGTGCTTATCTGTTTAAGTTATTGCACTTGTGCTATACATGGAAAGGATATGTGCTATACAAGGAAAACACGTCATCCACTGGAACATGTCTATCTTTAGGAAGAAATCATGCAGATATCATTAGCAATTGCATCTAAAATGTTAAAGTCAAACGAATTCTTTCCCTGTGCGAACATGGTATTTATTTGTATGGAAATTCGTGATTTATGTGCTGCATAATTGATAAGATGCTGAGTGGAACCATTTATGGTATCTTCGTAAGTACCACAGTGCTAATATGGATAAGATTTGCCTATATGGTAAGGAAAAGTTATTTAGAGTAAGATTTCATGCAAATTAATGAATATGACCGTTGTGATGCTTAGAGCTTAATTTGGCATGATAATGGAATGATGTGCTGAACTGGTGATTGCGATTGACATTCCATATGAAGTGTGTGATACTAACAGGGTTATATAAATCAACACTTCAACATCGGGTGGAGACAACGAACGAACATACACGAGATAGCAAGAACGGAGATTTGAATAAGAGCGTTTGATTTGCGAATTTTTACTCTCTGTTTTGTGCTTTGTGCTTTCATTTGCGATTGTTGAGTGCACTCTAAGCTAGAAAAACTACAATCCCAATCTGAGTGTGAGTGAGCCTCACAAGGGACAAGAGTGAAGCGTGCCTTTCGTGAAGGGAGGATTTGAGATCCAGCTGACCTTCGGGAGGGAGCTGTTTCCAGTCGAATAATAGGATCTCAGGAAACGACGTGGAACGAAACTCGGCGTTAGGCACCCTAGCTGCGAACTAGTGTTCATCTTGGTCTTGGTTGTGTAAGGGCGATCGGTCACGTCTGTAACCAGCTACGGTAACATAGTGAATTGATCAAACTCTTGAGGAGCAAACCTCAAGGAGAGGACTAAACCCCACTTGGGGATATAACCTCTATAAATCCAGAAGATTCACTCGACCAACAGTTAAGGGAATAACCATCATAACATCTTAATTCCGTTGCTCTCTTTTAAAAGACACATTGGATAAAATAAGCAAAATGTTTTTTAATTGCCTAATTCACCCCCCCTCTTAGGCACATATGTTACTTCAATTGGTATCAGAGCGAGGTTACTCATACGACGGGCCTAACAAGCCTGAGTAAAAGATCTAATGGCTTCTTTGAGTCTGGATGTTTTGCAGAAGGTCAGTCTCATACCAGGCCTCCACTGTTCGATGGTACCAACTACGCTATCTGGAAGAACAGAATGAAAGAGTTCTTAATCGCTGTTGACTACGACATCTAGGAACTCGTCATGATTGGACCCTATAGTCCCACTACAAAAATCTATGGAACCAGCAAGATCCTTACTGAATACACTCCTGCTGAGAAACAAGGACTCTCTCAAAATGCCAAAGCAAAGAACTTAATCCCATGCGCACTAATGAAAGAAGAATACAACCGCATCAGCTCCTGTGAGACTGCAAAAGATATGTAGGACATGCTACAAGTAACTCATGAGGCACCTCCAGGGTGGTACAAGAAATAATAGCTCTTCTCACCCACCAGTATGAGCTGTTCTCTATGGAATCCACTGAGACGATCAACCAAATGT
This sequence comes from Craterostigma plantagineum, assembly GCA_027422505.1. NCBI lineage: Eukaryota > Viridiplantae > Streptophyta > Magnoliopsida > Lamiales > Linderniaceae > Craterostigma > Craterostigma plantagineum. Next base: position 99,183 of record JAPQWV010000721.1, read on the forward strand.
ACGCCAGATTCATGGGTATCATTAACCAGATGTTCTCTCTTGGGAAAAAGGTACCAGAAAGTGAAAAGGTTCGAAAGATACTGAGATCACTCCCCAGAGACTGGAATGCCAAAGTGACTGCTATCTATGAGGCCAAGACCTGGAGAAACTGACGATTCCAGAACTGATAGGATCTCTTACCTCTTATGAGATGACTTAGACTTCTATCAACGAGATGACACAACCTCGAAATCAGAAGTCCATCGCTTTCAATGCTGACCAAACTGAAGAAGAATCTGACGAAGGAGAAGAAAGTGAGAAAGTATGATGCAACAACTCGCCATGCTCACTAAGAGGTTAGAGAGGTTTCACCGAAAGAAATCCAAAGGCAACTTCAACAAGTTCCAGCAGAAAGGAATCAACACTATCAAGCACAACACCTCTCGGTGCTTCAACTGCAATAAGCCCGGCCACTTCGCACAGAACTATCCTCGAGCGAGCGATGACAAGAAACAAAAGAAACATCAGACTCACAAACTCAATTAGCCAATTTGCATGGATTCGTGAAATCTCACTTAAGCTTCTTAGCCATTCCGCGAACTTGCATGCCACCGCGAAACTTCGATGGATCCGCCAAATGAGTTCGCAGCTTGTATGAGTTCGCGTAACACAACTCGCAAATCTTCAATTCTCCAAGCTTCAACGGGTTCGCGGAAGCCAAAGATTCGCCAAGTGGATTAGCAAAACCCTGGACTCGCGAAATCGGGTTTGCGGCTTCATGGACCCGCAAAACTTGTTGAGTTCGCACCCCCAAGCAAGTTCGCCAATTTCTTCCCTCTCGCACTGTATGTTTTTTTTGCGGCTCCTTCACTTCGCATAAACGCCTCCCAATTCGCAGAACTCAAGGGTTACGAATCAAAAAGCTATGTTTCCTCAAGAACAAGTTGAAGGCAGTTCGAACTCCTAAAACCCTAAATTCCAACGTAGCTAAGAAGGTTAACTTGACTTATTTTTTCGTGCCCCAAAGTCCTCTGAAACGCGTATAGAAATAAAATTACCAAAAATCAAGGTTAGCATACACCTTAGGGAGTTAAAATCGCTCAAGCCCTAACAATGGTGTTTTCGTGCCTTTGGTCCCTAGAATATACTACTTCTTAAACTAAAATATAAGCACCGTGGTTAGAGAATAATACCTAGTCCCAAGCCCGCGTGTTTCGTATCTCGGCCTCTCCTCCTTCCTTGCTCAAGCTCACGTTAGTTTCTTAGTTATGGAGTTTGGTGGACTTGAAATGGGTTTTAGATTTTGTTTAGCAAGGAAGATGGGTTTTGACGGAAATATCCCCCAATTCAAGGAGGTTGGTCTCTAAGCCGTTTTTAAATGTTTTGGGCCTCAACCCTTAACTTGGCCCGTTAGTGTTCCTAACCAACATTGAGCGTAACTTATTTCTCAGCCCATTTTCTAAAATCATGGTCCAATTCCTGCTTTTTCGAAAATCTCTGAATAAATTAGGGTCATTTGGTGCAATTTAGTTGTACCAAATTCGCTAAGTCGCCTATGCATGAAATTACGCACATAATTTACCACGCGAAACCTCACGTAAGTCACATAAGCACGGAATTAACGTACGAAAGGCACATAATTTTCCACACACATAAGTTAAGCATGCCTTTTAACATGCAAATTTCACATAGTTCACACGAGCACAGAATAATTGCACGAATGCACATAATTGCATTCACCCTTTATGCAAATTATTGGCCCTACAATTCATGAGGACCCGGGTGCTACAATTTTCTTTTTGGTCTGTTTCATTTTCGGGTAGAATTCTCACACTGCTTTTTGTAATTTGAATGATTCGACGGTAATGTTTTGATTTTGCAGGGAATCGCCCGACTAAAGCCGCGGCGAATTTCAGTATCGAAGACTAATTCGCACGACTTCCTGTTATATAAGAGAAAATCGATCGATTGAATTGTAGCTAATACGAATTTTCTTCAAATCACCAAGTGTCAATTTCAGGCAAATCGCCCGATTGGCAAAACACCTGATTGAAACTCGCTTGATTTCGCTTCAGTCGCCCGATTGATTCGTTTTTCCTTAACTGTAAATCGCCGGATTTGAGTTCCTTAGTTCTAACCATCAAATCGTCCGATTTCTCCTTTGAACCAAAGTTGACCGAATCAAGTTTATTAACTTCAATCGCCCGAAAGAATCTATCGACCGATTTCAGCCTAGATTCGCCCGATTAAATTTAAATTTCAGACGCTCGATTCAGCACTTGATTTTATCCAATCAATTCAAAACTTAAATCGTCCGATTTCCGTTCTTTTAACTAAAGTCACGCGAACCTGAAATTATTGAAGTAAAATTTCCGATCTTGAACATTTTTTTTCAACACCCTAACTTAATAATAACAAAAATTATATATATAATAAAACATATATATATATATATATATATCTATTTTATCTCTCAAACTTGACTATAGTTGTCGAAACTAACGTTTCATTTCGCAGATCACATCCACGTAACGATCAACACCAAACAACAAATGGACTCCTTAGCTATGGGAAGCGATGTTCGTGTACCAGTTCTGAGACGTGGTAATTTCGGAGTTTGGAGAAGCAGATTTCTCAACTTTCTTGAGATAAAGGACAACGGCGAGGACATCATCGAGTCTCTTGAGAAAGGACCACAACAAGTCTGGGTCACAGCCCATGGTGATGATACAGTCAGCCCAGCAGTTCAAGGAGGCAGAATGCTCAAATATTCTTCGCAATACACTGATGCACAAAAGAAACGAGCTAAAGCAGATCTTCTGGCAAGAAACTATCTGATGCAAGCGATGCCGAGTGACATACTGATCCAGGTCGACAACTTTCCAACTGCTAAAGCAATGTGGGATGAAGTCGCAAAATTAATGCAAGAAACAGAGAGTGGACTAAGAGCTAAGAAAGCCAATACCCTAGCAGCATATGATTCCTTCAAGGCCAAGCCCGATGAACAAATTGGTGAGACCTACAACAGGTTCATGGTCCATGTGAACGAACTAAGGAAGATAAGCATCATACAAACACGGAACTCAACGTCAAATTCCTCGCCTCACTGTATCCAGAATGGAAGAGAGTCACCACACACTTCAGGCTTAACAAGGACCTTGACCAAATTGACATTCACAGCGTTTACGAAAGTCTCGAGAAGCATAATGACGATGTTCTTGAAGAAATCGGAGATAAGAAGGGTAAGGCAGTGATAGACCTTATTGCCTTAGTAACAGATACCATTTTTAAGACATGCACAAAATCTGCAAAGAATAAGTCTGCTAAGTCGTGTAGTCCAGTAGACAATGAAGACTCCGAATCAGAATCAGATCCCGAATTCAAAGACTTTGAGAAACATGTGGCTTACGTAACAAAAAATGGCCAAACAATACATCAAGAAGTCATCATCATATGCCAATCGACAAAGGGTCTCATTCCAACAGCCCGACACTGGAATGACTCTGAGCCTAGCAAATGTTTTAGTTGCGGAAAGCCTGGGCACTTTGCTAGAGACTGCTACCTTCCCAAGAAGAAGGACGAGGAGTACTACACCAGAAAACTTCAGTTGATCAAAAAGAAATCTGGAGTTGCATTGATGGATGAACAGGACCACTGGCTGGGCGACACGTCCGAAAGTGAGACAGAGAAAGTAGCCCTGAGGCTCTGATTGAAGAAGGTGACTTTGAGTAAAAGGACCTGGAAGCTAATGCTGATACTGAGGACAAGGAGCTGTCTTCAGGAAAGGAGGTAGAATCTCTTAACCAAAGACTATACTCTGAACTTCAAGAAAACTACGCGATACTTCAAAATGAAATTAAATACTTCAGGATATCAGAAGTGAAATTAGCTAATACATTAGAGATTCTTGATATGACCTGTGATGTAGTAAGTAGATTAGAGACTTGCTTAGCTAACTCGAGAGCCAACTTAGCTGAATCTGAATCAAAAGTCAATGAATTACAAGCTCGTTTTCCAATAATTATGCATGTCTACTTAAGCAATTACGAGATAATAGCAACCTAGATCGTCTACTAGAAGTAGCACAATCAAAAATTGATAGTCATGACTTACAAATAGAAGGTTTGAAAACACAGGTCAGTGAGCTAAAGGCCAAATGGACAACGAGCGAAGACGAGCGAATTACTATAACATGTGAATTCGAAATTTTAAGCAAAGAGCATGTAAAGTTATATTTTTGGCCTTTATGCCAACTTCCGTCCTCTGCATCATCCTATGCAGTTCATCCCACATTCCTTTAGCCGATGAAAGGCTATCAATCTGTCTGTATATGTCGTTGGGGGTGCCCTGCATGAGGGTGTTCATGGCTACTAGATCAGCCTTAGCTCGAGCCCTCTCCTCGATAGTGTACTCCCTAGGCTCCTTCAGTCGCCTAGATGCGGGAATTTGAGGAGTTCCGTTTCGTCACCGGGGACATGTACCCAAAACTGTGCGGGTCCTCTTGTAGTGACTTCAGTAACTTCTCGGCTTGATCTTTTAGAGCGATGAAATTGAGGAAGCGGCTTCTCCACACGGTATATTCGCCTCGTTGCAAAATCGGTGGGCAGTTGTCATTTCCGAGCGAGTATGCATCCATTTTGTTCTGTAGTTGAGTTGTTGAAGGATCTTCATTAAGTGTTTTGAATTTTTGAGGATGATGTAATGTGCTTCACAAGTGACAAAATTCGTTAGTAGCGTTTGATTCGAAAAATGGATCGAGAATTATTTTCGATTCAATCTTTAAAGTTTGATCAAAATAATTTCGTCGAAATAGAATATAGTGTGTACTGTTTATGTGTGAGATAGTTTGTCAGTGAAATATTTTTCGAGCGAAATAAATTGCCCAAAATCGTTCGGTCGAGAAAAATTTCCGGACCGTGAATTTATTCGATCGTAAAGAAACAGTACGTTAGTAAGTTTCTCGACAAGTCAAAATAAATCGATTGACTGGAAAAGTTTCTCGCGTGTAAATGATTTTTAGCTTGGTCAAACTTTAAATGTCTAACCGAAAATGTCTCGAGATAAAGTTTTTACGCGTGCAAAGTCAAAATTGGTCTCCCTCGAAAAAGATTTTCGCTGAATAATGCTCGAGAAATATTTCTAACTAAAATCGTTTCTTGTGTTGACGATTTTAGCACCGACTTCGTATTCTGTCCGAGAAAATTATCGCGCCAAGTTTTCGATCGAGAAATAATCCGATCGCAAAACCTAGCGAGAAAAATAGAACGATCGAAAAAAATCACAGAATACAATTATCACAGATTCAAGCAAAAACAAGGAATTAGATACTGAAATTTCAGGTAATTGCTCGCAATCCTTTACTGACTACGCACGGACAAGCAATTAAACACGTTATGAAGCAAAATATGTCAAATTTGATCAAAATCAGAATGCGTTCTTCATGTTCATTGCAAACAGCAACTTCGCAGAATCGATTTAATCCTAAAAATCGAAGTTCAAACAGCTACAGAACTGATCGCAATCATGATCTAGCACTTAAACAAGCACAGAAACATCAAATTCAAGTCAATTAAGCACAGAATTATGCTATTGGATCGAAAACAGATTTCGCGCCAAACTGTTCTTCGATGAACAGTGAACAGAATTAAATTTTCGATCCAAATCTGACAATTTTTTATTCTAAACAGAACGAATCTGCTCTGATACCAATTGTTAGGTCCTACGATTAACACTCTAAGATCATATGCAAGAATTCAAAGTAATTCGACGATAATGATAATCAATAAGATTCGATCAAAAAACTCATTTGAAGAACGAGAGAGAGAATTCGATTAGAGTGAGAAAGTTACTGTTGTTTCTCGCTCTAGAAATTGAATTGCAAGCCTTTCGGATCAATCTTCAAAACTTTCTCTATCAAGCTCAATTGATTTACATGTATTTATACCAAACAAACTTGGTATAAATGTCAAACTAGTCCTAATCCAAGGGCTACTATACAAAACGCCCCTAATTACAAGGACAACTAATCAAGCACAATTAAAGGTATACTCTACATTTAGGAATGTATTGTGTATCATGAAGCACAAAACTCAATTATATATTGAGTCATTGGCCTAAATATTTATGTATCTTATGTATTTATCACTTAGTGAGCCCCTTCCAGTATTGTTTGACTAATTATTGATTTGGAACCTAGATATGTAGCTTCATTGCCTTAAAGTTAGCATATACGACACTTTTATCAACTTGTCAATTTTTGGGACCATGATTGTGTTAACTAGGGCTGGGCGTTTGGTACAAATCGTAACCGAACCGGAATTTCGGTTAACCGAAATTTTGGTTCGCTAATTTTGGATAACGAATACCGAACTGAATGTTACGGTTCGGTTCGGTTTATGCCGAATTATTTTCGGTTTTTTTTCGGTTTTACCGATCGGTTATCCGACTTCCAAAAAAATTCAGAAAAAGAATAATAATTTAAGAAATTAAGAGTTGTCCTGAGAACGACGACTTGCCTCCTCCGCAACAAAATTTCCAATCTCTTGAGTTCGATTGCGAATCCTTAAAAAACTAGATGGGTTTTCATTGAAAATTGGGATCTTGAATTGGGAAGACTAAGCTGATTCTAGATCCCTCTCGCGAGTATCAGGGCCGCAATTGCTATTCCGTCTTCCATCGATTTGAATATTGGGGAAGGTAATGAACTTGTGGAAGCTGTAAAGATAGAGCGTCGTTTCTCCCGTTTTTCTTGGCATCGCGTTCAGAGGTATTATTTTTTTTGGGATGGGAAAAGCCATACAGGCAAGGCATCGTTTAGAAGGAGAGTTGGGGCTTTTAATTTTCAATGTGATTTCTTTTGGGATTGGGCAAGTAAAGAAGTCGATGTTTGTTCGGTATTTGTAATTGGGCTTTTAACTGTATGATCTATTTGGACTATTATATTATTATTAATATATTTAATTATTAAAAAAATTATAGTTCGGAAATTTGGTACAGTTCGGTAAACCGAAATAAAAACTCGAACCGGACCGATTACTGAAATTTTCATAATTTTAAAACCGAATACCGAACCGAATTATATGTTCGGTATTCGGTACGTACCGAAATTTCGGTAATTGGTTCAGTTCGGTCGGTTTACCGAACGATGGCCACCCCTAGTGTTAACGGGAAGGGTGTTGTGAAATATGTCGATACATGTAACTCTGAACTCGTCTTATGATAGATCTCTCGCCGTATAATTTTTTAGGATTATCGCAACATGCTAGAACCTTATCAACCAAAATGAAAAGCAAAAAAAAAACAGCGAGTGAAAGAAGAGAAGAAAGCAAGCGAGATGAGCTAGAAAGAAAAGGATGACACGTTTGATACTTTTCGCTCGCATATGACACACCAAACCTAAGCCCCATTGCACCCCTGATTAAAGACCTTTCAAATTGTGCACGACCTCCACTAACTGTTTATGATGTGATATATTTGCAAGCCTAGAGTAATATCTTTCCAAGTTATGAATTGAGTGTCTTTATACAGATCCCATTTAAACACTTCGAGCTACTTGAGCGACCCTTTTGAGAGTTGTGGATTGAAATGTGTTACAATTCATAAAATGTCTATCATGCATGATGAGATTGCGACCTATTGCCTCATGCCTCCGGTCTTGACTAGATCGTCATTAGTTAATGATTATCACGACCTTATATGCTATTACGTTTTTTAGATAAAATAAGATAAATTCATTTATTGATGTTCTATAATACTAACTTGACAAAGAAAAGGACATGTTGACAAAACAAAGTCCCATAAAACTGAAATGAAAGTCAAAGCTACAGGAATGCGTAGCATCTGGGTTACAAAACAAGAATTTAGAGCATGGACGAATCCATGTCATCCTCTAGGAATTAGGAAGATCTGGGTTCCTAAGCAATCTTCTAGAGTCGTAAATAAATCTAGCGCTGACCTTAGAAATAAACCCGTAAGAAAGGAATACATAGACTATAAAACTAATAAGGGAGGTCCGTCCTTAAATGGGTACCTAAATCCCATTAATTCATTTTGCAGATCCGTCATGTGTGGATACTTGATTCTGGTTGCTCTACACACATGACTAGAAGAAAAGAGCTATTGAGCAACTACATGGGACGCTTCGGTGGAAATGTGCGCTTTGGGAACAATCACGCTGCCCCTATCTTAGGACATGGTGACCTAATTCATGACAACCTAACAATCAAGAAGTCTCATACGTCGAGGGTCTCAGGCACACTCTCTTCAGCATCTGTCAATTCTGCGACAGACAACTAAAGGTTCAATTTCATGCTGAAGGTTGTAATATTACTGATAACTAGAACAAGGAAGACAAATCTATACACCATCAGTTTGAAGACTACTGAACCCTCCTCCAAACGTGTCTCATGACAAAGAACTCAATTCAACAAAGTGACCTTTGGCATCAAAGACTGTCCCACCTCAACTTCAAAACGCTGAATAGACTATACACTGACAAACTAGTTAGTGGATTACCAACCTTGAAGTATCACAAGGCACACCTCTGCAGCGCTTGTGAAATGGGGAAAATGAAAGAGCATCACACAAGACAAGAGCTCGTAGCTTCAACGTCTCTACTGCTAAAATTACTACACATGGATCTGTGTGGACCCATGAAAGTACAAAGCATCAACGGACGAAAATACATTTTGGTGATCGTGGATGATTACTCTCGATATACGTGGACAAGATACCTTAGGACGAAAGATGAGACGCCCGACTTGATCATAGATTTTATAACTCAGAATACACTAGAATGCAACGTTCAAGTGATACGAACTGACAATGGCACCGAGTTCAAAAATCAACTACTCCTCACTTGGAATCTCTCAGCAATTCTCAGCAACTAGGACACCCCAACTGAATGGGGTCGTGGAAGGAAGGAATCGTAGCCTGGTTGAAGCAGCTCGTACAATGCTGATACAGTCAAAACTTCCTCATTTTCTCTGGCCGAAGCTGTCAACACAGCCTGTTTCACTTAGAACAGAACTCGCATTCACAAAAGATTCGGAAAGACTCCATACGAGCTCATCAACTAAAGAATACTCAATATCGGATTTCTTCGAGTTTTTGGCTGCAAATGCTTCGTTTTAAATGATAGAGAAGATCGAGGAAGATTTAATCCTAAAGCAATCGAAGGGGTATTCATTGGATATTCTGCTAAGTCAAAGGCATACTGAGTTTACCTAATACAAAAACGAACAGTCATGGAAAGTGCAAATGCTACGATCGATGAAGCGCCACCCATTGCTCCTAGATAAGTCCAGAACCTGAATACATAAGAGTGTTGACAAAAGATCAACATAACTCTCCACCTGAGGAAAGACCGTCTACTTCTAAAACATTCAATGAAGACGAGCTGAATCTCCTATTTGATCAAATCTACCTATGTCCTCGTCCACAATTAGACCCTCCTCAAAACAACGAGATGACTTCAAGTACCCAATCTCAAGTCACCATTACCCCTCAGCCACTAACAACGAATGCATAGAGAATACTCCAACAAATAATTCAGGACGCGAAGCTCAAACCCCCATTGAGATTTCTGGCACACACGAAACTGAAATGAGCGAGGAACCAAACATTGAAGAATTGATTCAACCACTTCCCCACACAAGGAAATGGACGAGAGCTCACCCAACGTCTCAAATTATCGGAGATCCAAAACAAGGAATAAGCACCCGCTCCTCAACAATAAACGAAAATCACTATGCCTGCTTTCTAAGTCAAACGAACCAAGTAATATCAAAGATGCATTAGCTTATCCAAACTGGATACAAGCCATGCAAGAAGAAATCAATCAATTTGAGCGATTCAAAGTGTGGAGATTAGTCCCAAGACCACCGGGCAAAACAATTATAGAAACTACGTGGGTTTCAAGAACAAAAGAGATAAAGATGGAATTGTCATTCGGAACAAGGCTCGATTGGTCGCAAAGGGCTACATCAACAAGAAGGAATTGACCACGATGAAACCTTTGTCCCAGTTGCTCGAATTGAGGCCATCCGACTCATTCTTGCCTATGCTGCTCACAAAAACTTCGCTGTTTACTAGATGGACGTCAAGACAAGCTTACGGGGTCTTGAAAGAAGAAGTCCACGTGGCGCAACCTGCAGGCTTTGTGAGCGAAGCTCACCCTGAATATGTTTACTTCCTAGAGAAGGCTCTCTACGGACTTAAACAAGCCCCACGAGCTTGGTACGAGGCACTTTCTAATTTTTTTGATCAAGTCAGGGTTCACAAAAGGGAAGATCGACACAACCCTCAAAAGGGAAGATCGACACAACCCTCAAAAGACATAAATCAGGAATTTTCCTCGTTCAGATATATGTTGATGACATAATTTTTGGGTCTCCAAATCCTAAGTTATGCAAAGAATTTGGTGATCTAATGAAGACGAAGTTCGAAACGAGCATGATGGGAGAACTCAACTTCTTTCTTGGACTTCAAGTTAAACAACTTCCAGAAAGGCATCTTCATTAGTCAATCAAAATACATTCACGACATACTCAAGAAGTACAACTTGGATAACTCCACTACGAAGAACACGCCAATGTCTCCTTCCTGCAAACTTGACTCAGACCTAGATGGAAAGCTGGTCAATTCAACCCATATCGAGGAATTATCGGATCGCTCATGTATTTGACAGCTAGCAGACCTGACATTGTGTTCTCCACATGCCTATGTGCTCGTTTCCAAGCCAATCCAAAGGAGTCACACGTGCTAGCTGTGAAAAGAATAATGAAGTATCTCAAATGAACCCCGACACTTGGACTATGGCATCCTAAGAACTCAAATTTTCAATACTTGGTTATACTGATGCAGATTTTGCACGATGTAAGATGGACAGGAAAAGCACATTAAGAGGCCTACAATTCTTCGGTGACAAACTAGTAAGTTGGTCATCTAAGAAGCAAAACTGTGTTTCGACGTCCACTACTGAGGCGGAGTACGTTGCTGCGGCCAGTTGCTGCTCTCAAATCCTGTGGTTGCGAACCCTACTATAGGATTACGGGTTTGATTTCAATAATATCCTATATATAGCGACTCAAAGAGCGCCATAGCTATCACTTGTAATCTTGCTCACCATTCTCGCACAAAATATATAAGATATTAGGTATCACTTTATAAAAGACCATGCGGAGGAGGGCACAATTGCCATGTACTTCGTAAATACTGAGGTTCAGTTGGCTGACTTATTTCTCAAGGCCTTGGATGAAATTCGATTCCATTTCCTTGTATCTGAGTTAGGCATGCTGAATCGCGAACCTCAGGCAATCTCACTCGGCGAAGTATTTTGTAAAGTGTACATATTTGATGTCTTGCTTGCGTTTTTCTTTTAACCAAAGGGAAGTTTCTTTGCCCAAATTAAGAGGGAGCTTGATATTTTATATGCTTAAGTGAGAGGGGGGGGGGGGGGGTTTAGCAAGTCTTACTCTAATCTAGGTGGAGTTTTTGAACGATATACACAGAATGAGGGGGAGTAGTTGTTTACGCAAACTAATCATTAAACGATTCGTACATCCTTCCAAATGCGAAGAACACTTTTACAATTATAATACGCAAAACATCTTCAGAATACCAAATCACTTCAACAATGAAAATCATGAAAATTACTTCAAAAATACATAACGCAGTCTCAAAAGCCAGTACGGCTTGTAAGAACCCAAACCAGAACAACCATTAAAACGACGAACAAGCACATAAGAAGTGAAATCTCTAGCACTAACATATCCAAGTTGCGATTAAAACGACGCATTAACTGGTGTTCCTTGTTCCCTTCTTGGTCTTGCTGCTGATTCCAGTTCATCTTTGGGAACTCGATTCGTTCGAATGAATGGTTTACGGTCTTACCAAGTTCTTCCGATCGCGTCTATTTATAGGCAAGAATCCAACAACAAAATCGTTAGTCCCGAAACAAAATTAATGATACAGATGAATTTTTGACTTGAGGGTTCAATGCCGTAAACGAAAGCAATGCTTTCTTTGTCGATCATCTGCCTCACAGAAATCGAACTAGGAAAACTCGTTGATTTGATATTAATTTCTGGGGCCTAGTATCATAGATTAATTGAACATTTCGACAGCCTTGGGCGATTGTCTTCAACTTTTCTTTAATAGATTTTTTGGTTCCAAATTCGTAAGTTAGAAATCTTAAACTATCTCAAAGCTAAATCGCTCGATTTCAACTTAATCTCGGAGAATTTAAGAATCGTCTTCTTTAAAATATATTCTTGGCAATTCCTCAAATCGCCCGATTCTTCAAATCGATCTAACAGCTAAAGTATATTCCTCGGCGATTTGTAATTCGCCCGATTTCAAAGTCGGCCGAATAGCTACAGTCATCTCCCTTCATATAAATAACAAATCGCCCGATTTCTCGTCACTTTCCTCAAATTCACTCGATTTACAGTTCTAAACCTCTCAAAAATCTTGAACGACCTTCCTCAATCGCGCTCATACATCACCTCCATTTGCGTCTTTCTGCAAATTCCCACTCATCTTCGGTAAGGGATATCACTGAATCTGCAAGTATTATTTTGTTCATTACTCGTTTTGAAGGATTTTCAGTTTAGGGTTCTAGAGTTCGTTTTATCTAATCCTGATTTCTTCCCTTCGAATCAAAGCAAACTCCTTTTATAATGTTTACTGAGTTGATCATTCACAATACTGATCTCTTTCGCTGAATTTGCTTTCGATTATTTCTGATTCCATCTATCTTACAGTCGATTTTGAGTTTCGAACTCACTTCGCTCGATTTCCCTCCACTCAGCAATTTAGGATAAATGTCTTTAATCGCTCGATTCTAAGTCCTCATTCAATTGTTCGATTTCAAAGATTTTGACTACACTTGATTTCAATCGCCTGATTTTATTCTCTGATTTAATCGGCCAATTTCGTCGGTATTACTCACAGTTGTACCCAAAATCGCTGACAATCGACTTTTCCTGAAAGTTCAATTTAAATCGCACGATTCTACTTTCAATCGCCCGACTCCACACTCAATCTCAATCGCCCGATTCAATCGATTTTAATTAAATGTTCAAATTCGGTCGCCCAATTCCACAAATGTGTTAATCGTCCGACTTAAATCGACCATTGTTGTCGCCCGATTTTTCCTAAATTAAATCAATCGATTTTGTCCATTTTCCTAAAGTCGTGTTAAAAATCGTCACATTCTGCCTATCCTGATATCCTGTGATTGAATTTGTTCGATTGAATGCTTCGTTCGATTACTTCATCGCCCGGTTGTCATCCAAATCAAACTTCCTTTGTTAAAATTATCTCAGTCCCATAATATGTTTGATTTTCTATTAAAGTTACCCAATTGAACTTCATCGCCCGATTATCACCCAAATTACTTTGCTCACATTATCTAAGTCCCGTGATATCCAATCTTGCGATTTATCACCCATGACATTACATAAGTCCCGTCACAATATCTAAGTCCCATCGTCCGTAAACTAACTGTTGTAAATGACTTTTCTGAACTTAGACATTTTAATTTCTACGTATCGTGATCATTGGATTAATCAGCTAATGCTTACTGATATTTAACTTATTTACAGATTGATCACCATGGTGCGAGAAATTGACGACGTTTTCCCGTCTAAAGACTGTGCTCAAAGACTTCCAAATAACGTGCAGTTAGATTTTGAAAACACCCAATGCCCCAACCCTATGATCCTCAAAATCCTTCAAAACCATCCTCAAAAAAAATGCCTTTTGTATAACCGAGCGTGTCCCCGAAGTATACGTACAACAATTTCGGGCCACGCTCCAAAACCCAGCAGACAACCCACAAACGACCCGCCTCCCGCTCATATTGGAAACACCATTGTCGTTCTGACCCCAGCCATCATACGCTCCCAGCTAAACCTACCAACATCAGTTAACTACGACAAACATCCCACTTCTGATGATCTAATTGCAGACTTCCTCTTCATATAAACAAATCGCCCAGAAATCCATTCATCTCACTGACTTCTGCGCCAAAGGCATACCTTAACCCTGGCGTACCCTATTCTTAATTGTCAACAAGTGCTTATCTCATAAGCACACTAGGTCAGACCGCTGCAATCGCCAAATAATGCTGACCTTCCACGGCATCGCCTACAACAAAAATTACGATATCGCCCAATTGATATGGTGCTACCTTCTTGACCAACTGAGAAGACGGATGTTTGGATCAATAAAGGTCCTCCCATACCTACGATGGCTTCCCGTCTTCGTTCAACATTTCATAGACCTCCACCTTGAGATTGAACGCCGTCCCCAGGCTGAAGGTTACGAAATCCCCAAACTCGGCAGAATACAATCAACCAAGACCAAGTCCAAATTTGATGTAGAGGGCATTCTTTTGGGGGAACATCTACTACAACTCCTCGAGAAAACAGTTCCTGTACTTCAAGCCTACCTACGAGCAAATAATCTCGAGGAAATCCCCACGGTTCAACACAACCCAATTGAACCTAACCCCGGGATAGCCAACCCCACCAGCCAAGCCTAGGTTTGGGAAAACTCGCATCCTCAAAACAAAAATAAAGAGAAAATCAAAACGGCATACTAAAGAAAAACACGACCATCCTCCTCCTTCCTCCAGTCCATAAATAGCCCGGACCGAGCCCATAGGTACACAGGATGACTTTTTCCTCCTCCGAGTAGAAGTCGCGACATATGATCCAATCGCGCAAAGTACCCAACCTACCCACTCAATCATCTCCCAACTGATGATTGCTTTACATACACACGAGGAGCCACGACAACCATCACCGCCTCACTCGGAGCCGGTTGATGTTGCTTCAAGCCGTCCTCAGCCTCAGACTGCACCTTCCTTGACCACATCGAGTCTAGTGTCCTCACCACCTATATTTTTTCCATTTACTTGGATACAAACATCATTAGCTGCACCTCTCGATCTTAGTGATCTGGACAGAACGCTCGACAATGTCTCCGTACTAGAAGTTAGTACGGAACTGTAGCGACCCTAGCCATCGCTACCATTTCTAACGTAATTCTAAGTGTCTAATGATACGATAACTTGAAGATACGAAAATACGGTAGAAATTTTTCCTATTCGTAAAGGCACATTGTTTCTTTACATGTCAAAAGGGTGCTTCCGTATTCCTAACTACATTCAAGTCCTAAATACATGGGATGTGTATATATTTGCAGCAAAAGAATCTCCTATGCGCCCGGCCTCACAGGTCGTCGTCCACGTACACACCACCCCCAAAAGACGTTCGGAAGCTTCAAAAGCATGCCTTGCCTGCTAGGCGATCACATATCATGTTCGCTCGTATCTACAACACATAACGTAAGGGTGAGCCGCCGTGGCTCAGTAAGTGAAAATATGCATGAATGCACGTGCCCTAATTCTCAAAGACAATCCGCGTCTATGCCTTTTAATTCTCACACATGTCCTAACTCGCAACGACAATCCACGCCGATGCTTTCTGTCGTTCATACTCTTTTGGACTCGTACTTCATATGGGCCCTCGGCTTTCAATCTTACTATGCGCCATTTCATGGAGCTCTTAATCCTCGAGGGATTCGTACATATGTGATGGCTCGCGCACTGGGAGGTTCCGAAGGCACCTTTCCAATCCCAGTGAGGCCTGTCACGCGGACGTTCTCACTGGTAGCCAACCCCGAGGTCGCCAACACCAGAGGTTCCCTCTGTGTCGCGATTCCCTCGTGTCGCATCCTCCAGGTTGCATCTTCCGCTATGGGGTTCCACCTGCCTATCGTGATTCAGGCATATTCGGCATCATGATCGCCACGGTGTATACCCTTACCTATCATAACAGGTAATTCGGCATCGTATCGCCATGGTCGCATAGAAGAGCCGTGACTCTTCGTTGAGTCGACACAAACGCCAATATCGGCGTATATCTATCGCTCACAGGCGATCTTAGGCACACTAGTACCTCATGCTTTTTCGTACTAATTATGCGTGCAAATGCTCATGTCGTGTTCATACGTATATGCATTTCATGTCTTCATGCGGAATAATAAATCACTTCATGTAAATTCCACATAAGGTCACGTAATCACATAAGCACGGAATCACATTAATCATGCACACATAAGTTACGTGTCGTAGTTGATTTCCACTTACCTGTCGTCCGAGCTATCCTAGCGTACTTCCTCGTGAATCTCCTAACGTACAACCTTTTAAAATAAAAAGGTTAGAATATTAGTACCTTATCCTCTTTAACCTATCTTAGCTAAACAGTAGTTTTCGGCATATTAACTATTTAGGATAGACTAGGTGTTATATTCCACTTCGCTTGATTTACCTTGCTAAAATTTCTAAGTTATATTAGAATTCAATACTCTAACTCATATAGCTCGGCGAAGTTCATCAATTTGAGGCTTAGTTTCGATCGAAACTCCTAATTGCTCGATTCCACCTAAGTCACTGCCCCAAAATAAAATTTAAGCTAATGTACTAAAAATGCTTAAGGTAAGGGTCTCGGCGAAAGTCATGTGATTCACTAGATTTCGCCCAATTCAATTTCGTCCAATCTAATTCCTAATTTACGTGGGTTTCGCCCGAAACTCGTTCTCTAGGTGCTTTCGATCGAAAGTCCTAGTTACCAGTTAGTTTCGATCGAAACTCATTTGTCTCGAATTCCAATTTCAATTGATAGTTACTATGGGTTAGTTTCGCCCGATTGAACCTCATAATTACCGAGTTTCGCCGCGTGTTTTCGTCACCATGACATCACCCGAGTTTCGCCCGACATTGCATATGCGTGGATGAGTTTCGCCGCGTCTCACGTCAGCATGGCGTCATCTAGTTTCGCCCGAAACTAGTTTTTATCTTACCAAGAAATCGCCTAATTGCTAGGTTTCGGTCGAAGCTATGTTGTAGAATTTAAAATCGTCAAAACCCTTAATTTCCATCGAAACCTACTTACACCTAAAGCCTTAAATTGTCCACATGTACTAAGTTTCGCTCGAAACTAATACCTAAATCGATTTGTCCGATTGATCATATCTAATCTTGCTTTCGATCGAAAGTCATGTTAGGTATTTTAAAATTGTCGATCTTTACCTAATTCCTCAAATCGCCCGAAACCTTCAAATGTTCATGTCATCGAAACTCAACTCGTATCCCTATTTACCCAGAATCTATATACTCTACTAATTTCTTCCACCGTAAAACATTCCACCCTACTCAAAATTGCATTATACCAAAATTTCTAAATCTTGAAAACACATTAAGCTACCCAAACTTATCTAAGTCTAAGAAAAGCTCAAATATGATTTAACACCCTAAATTAGGGTTTTTCACGCCAATCTTACACCTTGGTACCCACGTTTTTGTTAGCTCTCTGATTTAAAGTATTTAAACAATCTATGTTATGAATTTTACCAAGCTCATAGGGGATATTTTACTTACCAAACTTGAAATCTAGGCTTGTTTGCAATTTTCCTTGTTGAAGTTCTCTCGGCTTTCGCTCGTCTCCTCGTTGGTTCACGATTTTGGGTTTAAAGGATTTCTTTGCTTTTGAATCCTTATATGAATAAATTGTTTTATTTATTCTCTTGATAAGTATTGAGTATAGTCTTAGGGGTATGGACTTGATGTGACTAATAAACAACTCCCATGCTAAGAAATCGTTGCATGATTGTTAGTCAATCGAAAGTTGACTCTACATGGCTTGTGATTGGTTGATTTGGTTTGCATGTGTCGTCCAATTTTACTCTTTACAACTATTAATCGTTTGATGTCAATTTTGCTCGGCGAAAGTCATTACCTACACATGTTTCGCTCGAAACTACTTCTAAGCCTGGGAATCAATCGATTTAATTTAAATGTAGTCAATCATTGCCTACAAAACAATCGCCCGATACTTCTCTCTTGTTGGGCGAAAGTGAGATACAAATATACATGTATCTATGTCTTGTATCGGCCGATTCCTCGATTTCAAATCTAAATATTTTATTATTAAATCATCCAATTTGAACCCTTTCGACAATTTAAATTCTGTTGTATGAGTTTCGATCGATTCTTGCTTTAATCGGTCGAAACTAGTTCCTAACTATACATATAAAATTGTTGGCTCTATTTCTCAAATTCCTAAATTCATTCCTTAAATTGTACTTCATAACACCCATATGGGGTTATCAACCACATAACATGAAATCACGAAAATAAAATTTTGGAGACATAGACGTCATTTAAAGACATAGAAGCATGGAAACATAATATCGCACATTAGGCTTGAATTAATTACATGTCCTAAATAAAATATTTCACCTAAAATCCTAGCTTCTTAACGTAATTAACTCAACGATGTCCCTAATTAGTTATTTATGCCTTAATTATATCGTAAATCCCTTAATTAAATTTTACGGGTCTTACAGGAACAGAGTGGAAGACCCACAGTAATCAATATCACAGCAGCTACTGACTTGGGCCATCAATCTGAGTCCGTCTCAGCATCGATGCCAACGGTGAGCCTGCGTGGCCCGATTTCTCAAGTCCCGTGCAAACAGGCAGCACATCAGGCACACTTTCTTCTGAGGTTGCGACGACGGAACGTCTTCATGACTCCGTCCCGTTATTTTCCTCGTCCGTGACGGTGACTACCCTCAATGCCACGCTTGATGCTCGACTCGCCGAGTTGCGAAAGGCCTATAAGACTCCATCATGACCCGTGTGTATGATGCAATTGGCACATCAACTCGCGACAAAGGCAAAGCCACCGTCACCGAAGAAGAACGTCCTCAAGCTGATTCGTCCGCTTATCCCGACGGAGGACCATGGAACTTTCGGTAATGGAAATCATTGATGTCATGATAGCCCGACTTTGCTCTGCACCGAAATGCAGAGAATATGAAGCGAAGGTACTTCAACGTCTTGAGCTTCCGTACACATGTCGAGGCGAGGCCCAACCGTCTGGTCAGCCACGTGACGACCCTGAGATGAGGGCCGTCCCGAGGGGGAGAAGACGCAATAGCCTCAGCCTCAACTGCAGCAGACAACACGAACCCAAACACCAACTCAAACAAAAAAATCCACCCGAACTACAACCAAAACAACCCAACAGACCTTCTTCGACCCGTGCAGATGGTATTCCGCATTCTCACCATCTGTTGTGCACGTGACATATTTATAAAGACGTGGAGAATAGAGTTTACTGGCTGACGGGAAGAAGAAAAAGACCGCAGCTCACTTCACGCATAAGTCCTGGAAAGCAGTCGTGGAAGCTCCAACAATAGACGTATACGAGCATGTGTCGACAACAACTACGCAGTTGCTGCAGACTGTTTGCACGACTTCTGGAGGACACTCACGATCGGCGAGGGAGTAACTCCCGATATTTCTGATCGGGATTACTCATACGCCTCGTGCGTGAGGCAGAAGGCCGCGATCCCGCCGTTATGCGTGGCCTCCATCGAGTCGTTCTCGAGCATCTGTATCCCGACGCCCGTGAGTGGAATGAGTCTGTTGTTAAGACGTCTGTAAAAAGGTCGGCCGAAGAAAAGAACTCGACGAAGTGGGATCGAAGTGCTTGGAGTACGCAATCCCAAGGGGTGGACGTAGCAGAGGGCGCAACAGTACCAGTCATAGCAGCCAGGGTCGTACGTCATCTTCGTCTGCAAAGCGGTCTCGTGGATCTGCTACGGAGACAGGTACTACTATCTTTTACTCGTAAAATTTGATCAAAAACAGGTGCACATCTAATCCTGAAAAATGCGTTCTACAAGTGAATCAGACTTCTACCACACCCACTTTGCCAACCACGTAACAAAAGTCATCCATCCGTATATAGTTAGCTCTAAGAATGTGGTGGCTGACGGCAACTGTGAATTTCACATTATCGCCTCCCATGTTTACAATGACGAGGACGAATGGATCACCGTAAGGAATAACATCGCGAACGAACTCGCGGCCCATTGGGAACGTTACTCGGCATTGTACTATGGTGATTCATTGGAAATGCAGTTGGATCGTATACGCTGGGAAGGGGGCCTTGTGGAGTGAACCACTGGATGTTGACATCGTGTGATCTGTGGATTGTGGCGACACTTTGGAACACTGTAATTTGCCTCTACGGGTACGACAATGGGTCTAAAATCAACATACATTCGAACACAATATTACCACTGTGTGCAGGTCGTACTGCTACTGGACCGAGCCGTACGATCGTCATGGCGCACCTTGGGGATGATTATCAGCATTACATTAGACTTAATTTATGTCCAGATTTTCCTATGCCCGTCTTACGATCGTCTCCGGCGCATGCATAGCCCTTTAGTGGATCCCCACTCGATGAGGCGATATACCAAGCTTCTCAAATGTCCCTACCTCACCGATTCCGAATTACCATAGATCACTTAAGAACTACCACAGTAAATGAGGAAGTCTCATCATAATCACTCAATTCAAGTGCAGAATCTGACTTACCTCAAATTAACGAATAACCTGAACTCATTGGAGATCTCGGTCCACAAATGGGTGATGCATCTACTTCAGCCCTGCCACATGAGAGGAAGTGGACTCAATCACACCCAGTTGATCATATTATTGGTGATCTTTCGAGTGGACTAAGGACAAGACATCAACACAATCTCTTCAGCTGCTTCTTAAGCCAAAATGAACCAACCAAGGTAGCAGACGCACTAAAGGACCGGATTGGGTGCTAGCAATGCAAGATTTGATCAACCAATTCGAGCGTCTTCAAGTGTGGACCTTAGTACACCGTCCACATGGGAAAACAATCATAGGAACGAAATGGGTATGTTAGGTCCCTTTTTATCCAACACGGACCAAATCACGTAGCGAATTCGTATAAACAAAGATTAAGATCGAGAATTACCTTTCGATTTCTAGAGAGAAACTTGGGAGGTAATTCTAACTTGGAGAGCAAGTTTCGTTCCACAATAAGCTCAATTTTAGAAAATGAATTTATACAAATGAGGTGATCACCCTAAAACATGCTTTAGGGTCACTATATATACCATTACCATGGTATATTTACTTAAGTAGTCCTATACTAGTGCTAATTACAATAAAGCCCAGGACTACTTATTTATATAGCAAGACTAAGATAACTACATTAATTGAAAACAATAAAATAGTTCCAATAATCTCCCCCTTTGTATTCAATTTCCAATATAGCGCAGGTTATCTTCGTCTTGCAAGTGGAAAGAGTCCTTGAGTCCTCGAAATCTCCTCTTTAGAATGTCTACCAGCTCACCTGGTCTTCTAGGCATCGGCTTTTTCTTCGAATCGTCCTTTGAAGTCCTTCTCCTAAATGTCGTAATATATACGAAGTTCTTGCCGGATTTTCGAAAGTCCGCGTTCCATTTCCCCCGTTGAAGGCACACGAAACTCGAAACTCCCCCTATTTGGTCAACCTTGTGTTGAGATCGGGGAGCCCAATGTGAGGTTCGGAGAGGTGGACACGGTTGGCATCTTCAATCATTGATGCAGTGGACACAGTTGGCAACTTCAGTCCTTGATGATGCTTGAGTCACGAATCGCTCGATCCTCGGTCCTTGCTTCTTCTTCCGGAAGCAAGGGCATGAGAAAGTCGAGGAGGGGGCTCGGGGTTTAGCGATCTTCTCCGTTTCGCCAGATTCGTCTTCTCCGAATGGAAGTTGTCTGGTTCGGCCTCGAAGAAGCGTCTCTAGTTCCAGAAGAAGGTAGGCCATCTCTTTCTTTGATTTTTTTTTTTTTAAAGTTTTACCGAGCTTCCTTTGAATATGGCGTTGTGAGAGAGCCGGTTTCAGAGTGGTACGCGCGGCGGAATTGGTGGGTGGACCGACCGATTGTGTATGCGTAACCCCTTCTCCCCCTCATGGCGAATTGTGTGAACGATGTCGGCATGTTAATTTGGAGGTAGATAAGGACACAAACATGTCGGTGAGGGTAATAACCGGACGGAGCCACAAGGCAATCCGTCGAAATGAGTACCGGGACCACATAGGCGTCCCGTTGACATCGACTAGGAGCAAAGCTCGTAGAAGATGGCCAAAACCGTTGTTGCTTTGATGTTGCAACGGTTGGACTTCCTTCCGATCCTCGAAGCATGTCTTTAAAAGAACATGTGTACGGAAGTTCTAACTTAATCACAAAGTTAGGTGTATTAAAAAGTGTATGTGTCCAAAAAATTTGAAAATTTTGGGAAGTAAGGACACACTAGACGCGAGTGTTCAATGAAAGTGTGGTACAGGGCGGAATACCACTTAGTTCAATATCTCCCGTTTCCGAGTGAAACGGTGATAGCATACGTGGTTCCCCGTGATTTATGAAGCACCTATCATTTGAGAGATAGACGAGTGGGTAAGGCTCGGTTGTGCATGCGCTGTTGGACCTAATGTGACGACTTCTACCCAGGAGCTATTTAAAATTAGCACCTGTACCTATGGGGGTTGGTCCGAAAATTATGTGAGACAAGGGAGTGATGTATCTTCAAAGACTTACTAGGCATCACCGAAATAATCGTGCTTGGTCTCAAAATGCTCGAACGCGTTCCGGGGTTAGGATCAAGTCGGATTAGACTGAACCATAGGAACATGAAATCCGTGCTTCCGGGGTACGTGAGAAGTGTTGCTCTAGTGAATTAGCAAGCCGGAGCGGTCGATGAAAATACGGAGCATTTGATCTTCACTTAGATCGTCGCCGTCGTCTTTGGAAAATTTTGTCCGTTTGAAAGCTCAAGGCTCTTCGTGGTATGTCCATCTTTGAATGTGGAGAATAAATCCGAGCAGCATATCGAAAAATAGACAGGAGAGTTTTTTTTAATAATTTTTCTTCTTTTTTTTTTCTTCTTTCTTCTTTTCTTTTCCTTTTTTTTATCTCATTTTTTTAATCCCTTTTTTATGTCTTTTTTTTGTTTTTTCTTTTTTTAATTTTTCTTCTTTTTTCTTTTTCTTCATCTCTTTTTTTATATCCTTTTTTTTATCTCCCCTTTCTTTTTTTATATATATCTCCCCTTTTCATATATATATATATATATATATGTGTGTGTGTGTGTGTGTATATTAGTAAAGTAGTATTATATTTATATCTCCCAAAATATGCTTCGAAAATAAATTTCTCCCCCTAGAAATTTGCGTAGTTAGCTTGACGAATATTAAGAATCTCGTTCCCTTAAATCGCTCATTGTAAGTTTTCTCCCCCTCAAGAATTAAAAATTTGTGCTTCCTTAAAAATATAAAGGTTGCTCCTCATTAAAATAACTAGTAGCTCCCCCTCAATTAAAGCTCATTTGATAGTATTAATCGAAAAATGATATTTATCGTTTCCGTTCGTAATATGCATTTGAAAATTTTAAAACCATTTAAAGCGATGAAATGCATATCGAAAATGTATCATTTGAAAAGTTTTGAAAGATAATAGGTATATATTTTCTTGACGAAACTCATATGCATATGTAAGTTTGAAAAATACCTCGTTGAAACTTAGTTGTAGTAGCTCACGCCTCATCCCTTTATCATGTACGTGGAGCCACTACATCGAATTCCATACATGAGGGAAATCTGCAAAACTATCGGACTTTGGTATCCATTGTTGCGTGGGTCCTCTCTTATTAGTAGATAACAATTTAAGGATAAAAGGTGTCAAATTTAAATGTTGTCCTAAATCATCCATTAATGAACCTTTTGGTACCCAATTTGTTTGGGACTACCTAAATTTTGTGAAGAAATAGGAACCCATGTGGGAGTGATTTGACACGGATAAGGCATTTCCGCTCGGGTGAAAGTGTGTTTCGGAGAAGTTTTAAAAATGTTCTCCGAGGCCAAGCACACAAGATGTTTCTTTGAATGAACCTTGATCGGATATTGCATGTAGGAATACGACAATATAGAATTATAAGCATCTATTGCACATAAGTCGTATTTCCTATGGTTAGAATTCACAACTTTCACATTAGAATGAGAAGAATTTCGAAAATTATTTCAAGTCTAGGCTTTTTAAATGAAAAATTAGTAGAATCATTTGAAGCACACGATGAAGTTTGTGCGCTAGAGCTTGAAATATTTTTGTGAAAAATTTTCTTTTCGGATCATGAGAGGAAGGCTTTAGGTCTTTATCATTCCGTTTTTGAGCTTTACCGTTCTCCCATTTCCGTGGCACTTATTGCTTAACTGTAGAAAGTGCGGGACTTTTACTTTGAATTCCAACTTTGGTCAAAATTGAATAGAATTAGTAAAAGTCGTTTCGATGGTAGGAACGAGATCATTCGTTTGTGTTCCTTTATCGTGTTTTGACATGGAGGAAGCTTTGAGATTAGATTTCTCCATTAGAAGTGTAATATTTTCTGCTTCAGAATTCTTTGGTTCCGTTTCTAATGTAGAATTTAAATCCTCGATGTTCTTAAGAATAGAAGGTATATCAACGGAAGAAGAATTTTCAGAATGACGAGATTGGGCTTCCTTGGTCATAGAAATCGCAACAAGATTTTCTAATTGATTAATCTTAGAGTAGAGCTTCCCACGTTCTTCTCCTAAGAAAGCATAGTTATTTTGAGTAGTGCTCTTCTCGGCTTGACAGGCATCTAGACTGTTTCTCAATTCACTAATCTTAGAATTAGATTTATCTATTTCGGCTTCTAGACTAGTGACCTTTTTGCTCTCAACTTCTAGTCTACACTTATGGAGACTTTTCTCGTCTAAATTCCTAAGTCGACACTTGTGGTTGTTGTCTAGCCTGTCCTATAGTTCCTTGACTATAGAACTATGTTTATCCAGTTGAATATGCTTAGTCTCACTAAAATTCGAGCTCTTAGTTAGTTCATCTATTTTCGCACTAGAGCTCCTAAGCTTATATTCAAGACTAGCTATTTCTTCTTAGACTTAGTTAATTCGTCCTCTAACTCTCCTGTACTTTTCCGCTCATTTTTCATGTTAGCATATCTAGTTTGCAAGGATTCTAACATGTTAAACAATGTAGAGTTAGGGATCACTGCCTCCTTAGAGCATGTGTTAGTTTCATCTTCATGATGTGCCATCAAAGCCAAGTGTGTCGTTTCTTCGGAATTTGTAGTCTCTTTCTTATTTGAGCGTGACTAGTCTTTGTGACTTCTTCTTTAACTCCTTCTCTATTAATCATAGTTGACGCCCAAGTCCTTCAGTCGTTCATCAACGTCGGAGTCAGCGTCGTCGGACCGAATAATCGAGTATGTGTCCATTTTGGTTTTTTTTGTTTAGATTTTGGCTGGATAATTTGATCATTAACGTGTTTTATTGATTTGAATCTTTAATTAAGATATTTTGCTTTTACAATTTTAGTTTCGAAAAGATTTTCTGTTAGGATATTTAATAGATTGTGTCATTAGTTTACGTCTTGGGTTATCAATTGTAATTTTAGCTTGGGCTTTGGACTAAATTGTAATTAGCTTAATCTTTAGTGTTTGATCCTTAATATACCTAGGTTTAATGTGGTATATAAGGTTTTTCCAGCACTATTTTGAAGGGAATCAAGGATCAAAAGGCTAACTCTACTTTTCACACAATACACACACTTGAAGGTAAGAATCTCTCCCTTTTTCATCCCATCTATGCCTCTTTCATTCCTTGTTTGGTGCAATCGGGACCAACAAGTGGTATCAGAGCAAACGTGGATCGATCTACATTGATTTGAATCCCTTTTCGTTCGATTCTGAGAAAGATCAAAGGTGTGTTGGGCAAAAAATCACTTTCGGGTATTTTGGATTCGTTTTGGGGTTTTAATACTTCGTTTTTGTGTTTAAAACCTTCCCCCAGATTGATTCTATGCCTAAAATGTTTTTAGAACACTTTTGGATCGGTTTTAACGAGTTTTGAGCGAGATCGAAGCAAAAATCTTCAAAAAAAAAAAAATCTCGGCCAGTTTCTGTTTTTGTCGATTTGATCTGTTTTTTTGTTGTTTTTAGCCCACAAATCGGTCGACTACGTGTTTAGGGAAGAATTTCTGAAGTTCTGGATCAGGTTTGAGTGATTTTGGTTGAGATTTGTGTGAAAACCGGACGATTTTCTGGTAAAACTCGAGACAACAATGGAACAGTGACTTCATCTTCAACGGTCCGGCACAGTTCTGGACGATCATCCCTGTTCAACCAAACGCAAACCCTCCTATGGATGAACGCCGCACTCCAAGAGGTCCCATTAGTGAGGATGAAGAGGCTCGCCTATGTGGCGACCCTACTTCTCTAACTAGGATTTGTGGCGGATTTCCGCAACGTAAGCCGCGGAAGGCCCGTCTAATTAAAACTTTTCCTAAATAATATACATTACTAAATACATGCGTCTACATTGTCATCCATGTACATGGGCCGAAGCCCCAAAAATATCAAAAGAACAAAAGTGCTAACGCCGCTCCACAGGTCTTCATCCATGTACCGCACCGCCCTCAAAAGTCCGTGGAGCACCGCCACCAGCCGCCTCAGTCCTGACGCGTACCGGCGTCAGACTCAGTACCTACAACACGTAAACACTGAGCAATTTGCCCAGTAGGTGAATAAAATGCATGTATGCAAGTGTGCACTCAACCCCAATCCAAATATCTCACAACATGATATAATGCACACTCTTCTTTTCCCACATTCCTATTTCACACAACACAGGACCCTAGGTTAGGCTCGACACCCTCGCGCGCAAAGACTACTGGGAGGCCACCCCCAAGTCTCGCGGCAGCCTACCCTGGTAGTGCACTGGACGATCACGCCAATGGCCTCCTACCGGGTCGCTCCGCACCAAAAGTATACACTGATAGTGCACTGGACGATCACGCCAATGGCCTCCTATCAGGCCACATCAATATCTCCGGCGGTATGCACCTCGGGACGGTCACGCCCGAGTATACAGATCGATCACGCCTGTCTCCGCCCGGTGCCCAGTGAGCCCAACCTCGACTCCTCTAAGAGTCACCAGTCACAAACATGTCATTCTACCCCGTACGTCGATATCTAATATCACTACCGTCTCACTACGGTACAACCGTCTCTCGCCCTAACGTGATATGCACGTGATATGCATATATATGAAATTTCATATAAAGATGATTTATATAAATCGTACGTAAAATAGGTAAAGCACATAAGTTATGTAAATCACATAATCACATGAAAACACATAATTTGTGTTTACGTATTGTAGATGGATGATCCACCTACCTGTCCTCCTGCTACAGTCAAATAGAATGTCTGGCGTAGTCCCTATATTTCGATCCTCTGAATATAATAAATATTATCATATCATATATTTGCTAAACTGTATAAGTTTTTAAGTTCCCAAATCCTAATTATAGAAAACCCTAAAATTTATGAAAACTTAAAAATAATGATATTCCTAAAATAAATAAACCCTAAAATACTGAAAACCCTAGATATAGCAAAAATTCTAACATATCGAAAATTTATTAATTAAACACGATGTCGAAATCTCACAAATGTCGACAACTTATCCCTCAAAATGTCGAGACATATAAAGATGTCGAATTATACAAATGTCGAGACCATCATTTCGACTTTTATTATGATATCGAGATCTTTAATAGATAATGATACCTTGGTTGAAGATGAAATGTCGAGACATAGCAGTGTCGAGTTCTTTAAAAGATATATCTCAAGATTTCTAAATGTCGAGGTCTTTAAAAAGGTAAATGTCGAGATCTTAGGCCATTATACTTATCGCCTTTTTATGATACATCTCGACATCTTCCTACAATTATCATATGTCGACATGTATATGCATCTCGACATCTCGAATCTGAAATGGTGAATACACCTCGAGATTTTTCTAACGTTCATAACTTTCCCAGAAACCCTAAAATCGTACCATTAATATCATCTTCTATACTCCAAACTATACTAACCCCAGAAACTACTTCATCTTAAAACTTCGATTCCTCATGGGACATATTACATATATCAGAAATTAAACCAAACTCATAATTCTTCACTTAATTCCCATGGTTATAAATCGAGTTTTCAAGGACTAAATCAAAGGCATAATTCGAACCTTTTTATAAATCTCATATAATCACGTAAATATATATACATATATATTGAAGATGTAGTAAACATACATATTTAGCTCAAAGATCTTAATATACCTTAACTTATCGAGTGTATTGTTGAAACTCGATTTCTTCCTTGCTTCTCCTTTCGTGTTTCACTCGTTATCACATAAGGGTTTTCTTGTAGTGATAATTGATACCCACTTGTGTATTTAGATAAGTATAGTGTTTGTCGATATTTGTGTAAGATTTGACGTGAAGATAATAACGAAACTTTTCCTTGTAGCTTAGGTAATGTTATTTCTTTTACTAAAGCTTTTTCTTATGAGAATTTGGGCCGAAATTCATATATTAACCATAGCCCATTATCATAAACCCTATTTTATTATTTTATCTATAGTCCAAATATTTGAAGTATCTCTATTATTATTTTCGGCTATTCTTTGATTAATTTGATACTATAAAAAAAAAATTTATATCTTCGTTCCAAATCTTCATTTTGCCACGGCCTCAATTCCTAATTTACATTAATCACATCAAAATCCCGTATTAAATTTACGGGTATTACAGCCTACAGGCCGACGAGACTGCCAAAGGATATCACTTCCAGGCTATGGGCAACGAAGTCTACGCACACATCGAGTGTTGCACAACTGCCAAGGAAACATGGGATGAACTCGTTGAAATTATGGCAGGCACAACAGAGAGTGCTCAGGGGAAGAAATCAGTCTGTCTTTCGCAATATGAACACTTCCAGGCATATGAAGGAGAGGAGCTGTGTGACACGTACCTCCGTTACTTGAAAGTCATCAATGAACTCAAGAAAGCCAAATCTCAAGGGACAAATTCGAGATCAACAACCACTTCCTTGGTAGCCTCAACCCACATTGGGGCAATGCGACGGTGATGATGATTCAGAGTAAGGACCTCTCCAACACCTCCATCCACTCTCTCTACGACAACCTGTCTGCATATCTCCTTTCGTGCAACCACTACCAACACTCGAGTAACCCGCTGGCTCTCCTCTCGAACAAGACTGCTGAACGATCTTCCACCTCTAAGGCAAACAGAACAAAGGGAAGCAACCAGCTGTTGTATCTGACATCTCTTCAGGATCCGAAGCTGATACAGAATGTGATGAAGATGTTCGTGATCTACGCAAGCAGCTAGCAATGCTCACAAAGATGGTCTAAAAGAAGATCGGGAAAAAATCATCATCTTCCTCCAATCTTCAAAGAACCTTTAGCGGCACCAAAAAGACCAACCCTATGGAGGAAGGTTTCGGTGAAGTGCTTTCGGTGTGGAAAGTCAGGCCACTTTGCTAAGGAATGCCACGCCCCACGCGTGAAGGACTATGGCTACTACGACCGTAAGGCCAAAATGACCCGCAAAATGGAAAATGGGAAAAAGTTCTTCTCACAGAAGAAGCTGATTGGGTGAACGACACTTCCGAAGACGAGGAGCCTAAGGATGAGGATTGCTGCATGGCAAGGCTGGTCGAACATGACGAGGACGAGGAGATGGTCAACACCAGTGAGAACACTGCCAAGAACCCTACCAACGCAGAGTCTGAGGTACAAATTTCACAACTCGATGATGTGTTTAATCACCGTCACACCATTAAGAAACCCACCGTAGACGCTAGGGACTATGATGAACTTAAACTAAAATTTGAAAACAGCTATGCCTTACTTAGTTTAAAGTAGAAGAGCTCGCTTGCGTAAACGAACGACTAATTGCCTCTGAAGCGTTAGTCAAAGGTCTGCAAAAAAAAATAAACAAAGTGAGACTAAAGGAAACCTCACTGGCCATCAGTTCATGTGAAACATCTCGTCTCTTGACGGCCGCACAATATGAACTGCTTACTAAGGCAAGAGTTAGGTGTACCAAAAGGTGAAAGAACTTGAAGAGCAACTTCACCTTAGAAACAAAAACGCACGTCTCTTATGCCAATTGAACCAACCAGTCGAAACAGAATTCTACGACGTCCGAATGGTAATCGGCCTGGCCAGCAATTGCGACCCAACACCGATAATGGTTAAAAGGTATAACATGTACAATACGGTATTATTACAAACAAGGAAGGGTACTCCCTCACAGCTCATGCCATTTGTAAGATCCTCCTCCGTTGTCCTTTCGGAAGAAAAGAGGGAACAGAACATTCTTTTGGCAGAAATCGCGTATGACTACTCAGAATTGAATGCTAGTTATAATACAAAAAAACCTTCACTCTCTGAGGACATCAAGACTCTATTCCCAATCAAAGAACAGGAAACTGCTTTCCGAGAAGCGCTTTCTCGCATCTATATCCCGGAGAAACTTCTGGTCATAGCAGAACTAGAACGAACCCTAGAATTAGAGCGAAAAGCCTTTGCGAAGGAGCGAGATGATCTACTTAGCAAAATCTTTACCCTAGAGCAATTTCACAATACGAAACAACCCCTCTACGTCGAGTCAAGTACCCAATTCTCAAACATGTAAATGTAAGAGGACGGCGAATATGACTCCTGAAGCTGAGACTGTTCAAACACTAACTCTCGTATTCTTATGGATACAGGGAATGTGAGTTCGACGTCTCTGGAAGGGAGTTCGTTTGAAATAAAGGAGAACCCGCTCTTCGATGACAAGAAGAAAAGACCATCCTATATTCGTCTTTCCTCTTTATGTAATGAATCCCAATATCTTAAGGACGAAAACAATTATGTTGCCAGAACTTATCTTTCTTTTACCAAACTTATGTCTATGTGTTGCTGCAATGACTTTGTTCTCCCACGCTTTCATGAATATGAAACACACGATGACGCAACACTCCGACCAAGCAAGCGAACCTCCTCTACGACGCCTTTACATTCTCCCATTTCGTCTAAACCTACGGTTATGCGAAAACGTCTTCCGACACTAAATACAAAGTCACCTAGTGCTCGCAAGCAAAAGACGACCAAAACTGAAGCGAAAACAACAACCAAAATTCCCACGCCAATTCATGAATAAGGCACCGTACATGCAAGCACATGTTAGGCAAATATGGGTTAGAATAACCATATCCCGCCACTTCAAACAAATCACAACGGGAAACCTAAATTAGATCCAGCGCAACCTGATTTAGCCCCACATTTCCCGTTAATCGCATGAAAATTTTATTTGTATCACAAGAAGGTCCCGTCCGTAAACGGGGACCCAACGTTTGTTGATGATTGCAGGTCTGTCATGTGTGGTATCTAGATTCAGGTTGCTCCACACACATGACGGGGAACAAGGAGCTGTTGAGCAACTTCTCCAAGCGCTATCTCGGAAGGGTCTCCTTCGAAAACAGTCAAATGGCACCAATTATCGGAACTGGCGATCTCGTCCATGACAAACTGACGATCAAGGGCATCTCTTACGTCGAGGGTTTGAGCTACAATCTCTTCAACATTGGTCGTTTCTGCAACAGAGGATACAAGGTTCTGTTCGAATCTAACATCTGCAGCATTATAGATGCCTCGGGACTGCCTCTTCTTTCTGGAACGCGCACGTCTCACCTCTACGTACTCAATCTTACGACCTCTCGACCAATATGTCTTCTCTCTCGCGCTACACCCAAGTTGAACGATCTATGGCACCGACGTCTTTCACATCTCAATTTCAAGACTCAACAAACTGCGTCAGAATAAGCTTGTCAACGGTCTACCTCAGCTGTCCTATCATAAGGAGCATCTCTGCTCTGCCTGTGAATTGGGAAATATGAGGCGCTCGTCTCACATCTCCAGGGAAATGCCGTCCTCTAAGCTCATCCTCGAGCTCTTGCACATGGATCTCTGTGGCCTGATGCCTACGGCTACGCTCGGAGGAAGACGGTATATTCTTGTGATTGTCGACGATTTCTCACGCTACACGTGGACGAATGCTTATAATGCACTTATCATTATAATGTGAATGACTGCATTACTGTCGTAGGAATACCAGTTCTCCTGTTACTAATGCTTATAATGCTTTATGCTCGTATTATTACATGCAATATCCAGTTCAGATTAAGTCTAAAAGACACCTTCTGCGACTGGTTAGGGAGAAAATCTTTAGATCTTCTAGACTTAGGCACACATTCACTGGCACTGATATGTCATTTCCCTCTAAGGTTCACCAGACCTGGATTCCTAAATCACAAATCAAATTGAATAGGACTTTAAATAATGATTTAGGATAATTATCTGAACCTAATGTGCTTAACTTGTTTTCTGCTAGCAAGGGAGGACCCATCCAAAAATGGGTACCAAAGTCCCAATGAAGTTTTTGCAGAATCCCAGCATGGGTAGGTACTAAGAGAGTTGCTCCACACTCATGATTGGTATGCGACGAGGGCAGCCAACATCCCAGCGTGTATGGTACCTTCGTTTGCTCCACATACACAACTGGATAGCGATGCGAGCAATCACACGAGGGTACATTATAAACATGCATGACTTAATGTACTTTAAATGTTAAATTTTCGCATGCATATGAGCTGAAATGTCTAATACACCATGATAGGTACATTTTAACTATGCATATATCTTAAAGAACTTCAATCTTAAACATTCACGTATGCATATAAGCTGAATCGTCAAAATACCTATTTTAAGTGTTAATAGCGAGTACATTCTAATGCATTTTTAAAGAACAATAATTCTTTAGTTTGCATCTGATCTGAAAATAAATAAATACGTTCACGCTTAAAGTTAGAGAACTTACATGTTTAAACGTGCATGCTTTGAGGGGGAGTATAACTCCAGATTTACGAGGGGAGAGTACATTTTTAGGGGGAGTACAACTTAGGTGCACGATTTGAGGGGGAGAAACTTCATTTAACCCATATACATATACGTATACATATACCTATATCTATTACTATTACGATAATTTATATATATGTATATATAAAAAAGGACAAGAAAAACAAAAAAGGGGGAAAAAGAAAGAAAACCCTCTCAGATGCTTCCACCTCCCAAGACGGACTTCACTTGAAAACTCAACCCTCAAGAGTTCGAGAATTACAAAAGGCGTGACATCCATACACAAACACGAAGATGATCTCAACCGCTCTGCTCGACTTGCTGATGAAGCAGCACTCACCGAAATTGACGGACGCATGGATTCTAGATTCCCATGGTCCAGTCAGACCAAACCGAGCCTAACCCCGGAACCTAGCCGAGTGTTAGTGAAGATTTCAAGTCCATCAGCCACATTCCATTTGGCAATTCTTGACAAGACCGAAGAGCAGACGATACACATAACCCTCACCACACAAACATTCGGGCATCCCATATAGGTACTGTAACGACCCTCATTTTCTAATAAATATTCTGGCGGATTTTCGCAACGTAAGTCGCAGAAGACCCATCTAATAAAAATATTTTTTAAAAAAATGATATATTACATCACGCACATCTCGCAAAGTCATATCTTAAAATATACACACCACTCATACACGTCTTATCATACAAAGACCGCAGCCCATTATTTTTATTCTACAAAGACTATTGGCCCGAAACACAACAATACCCTAACGTCGCTCCACAGGTCACATCCATGTACCGTCCCGCCCTCAAAAGTACCTGGAGCCACCGCCACAACCCGCCTCAGTCGCGACGATGTCGTCGGACTCGAACGTACCTACAACACGTAAACTGAGCTCCTTGCCCAGTAGGTAAAACATGCATGAATGCAGAGTGTGCTCACTCCCAAACCCGAGTACCCCACAATAAATGCACACTCGACTTTTCCACTCTTCCCCATCCTATCATAATCAAACACGACATGGCCCTAGGCTAGACTAGGCACCTCGCGCAACCCATTGAAGGAAGGAGTCAAGAGATCGGCTCTCGGGCAGCCCCCGGCTCTCTCCCGAAACGTCTACCTGCCCTGGCGATGCCTACGCTGGTAGCATTCTCCCTGAGCTAACACTACCAAGTCGCCTCTTCCGCCAAAAAGACCCTCTTAAGAGAGGTCTCGACAGTATAACTGTCAGGTGCACTAGACTATCCTCAAACTCTATCACGAGTCAACTGCCAATATCGGCACAACCTACCCCACTCACGAACACCGTAAAGTGCCACCATGTTACCACAGTCGATCCTCTCACTATGCAATGTGAAATGCAAATGACAATGTATGCACAACCCACATATAAAAATTATTAAATTTCACGTAAAGCACATAACCACAAAAGCATCACATAATATCACACAACCGTTTACGTGCCGCAGGTGGATTTCACCTACCTGTCGTCCTTAATGTTGCAAGCGGTAAATCTTTAATATTCTGGACCTCAGCACCTTTTAGACGTACAAATATACTGATATAAGTATATCAACTAAGTCAAGTCAATATGAATACGAACCCTAATTGTTGAAAACCCTAAAAATACCATAATCCTTAGAAGTATCGAAAACTTAGTAAACTCACCTTTCTAAATTATTTCGAGTTAAAACCTATACATGACGAAACATTCAACATCAACCACTGTTCTCCTACACACTTACAAAACACCACACATTAAAATATTAACAAGTTCACATGTTTATCAAGCCCTCTGAAATAGTTACAAATTGTAAACTTCTAGGTGTTTCAAATTATACTTCTAATAAATTTCGATTGCTAAATCACATAAGCACAAAACACTTCTCACATGGTTCCAAACACGAAATCTAGCCCAAAAATCATCCTCCAATTCTCTCCTTACATGTTTCAAAATAAATCTAATACCTAAATTCTTTATATAAATACTAATATACCCTTAACATCGCTATTTCAAATCCTAGAGTTTAACCCTCACACAATTCAGAAAATATCACGTAATACACCGAAAACATAATAATTCCTCAAGCAAGTCATGTAATACATAAAAATATATTATTCTATCGAACAAAGCGTCTATAACTAAATCCCCAAAATCCTTAGGTAAAAGCCGAAATCTTTTATTAGTTATGTAATACTTTTATAAAGTACCCAAATAACACAACTACAAATTTTAAACAATTTCAAGCATTGGCAAACCCTAATTCCACGAAACTTGAGCTTAACGATTGTTTGGACATTCTCATATACTAAAACAATTCAAATTTCGAAATTCTCTTAATTCAACACAAACCTTTCGAAACTCTTATCTAACCCTATTTTCGAAAATCATAACCATCAAAATAACTTCCTTGATCAAGAACTTCCATACTCTTCGTAATCATTAACTCTCAAAATTAAAAATTGAGAAAACCGTAATTTTCGAAACCAACTTTTCAACAATCCAATAGCATGCGAAAACTAAGCCTTGCCACAATTATAACTCATGGAAGAAAACATTTTTTTATTTGTGAAATCACTAGAGCTTCGAAAATATCCTTTCTCAGGAGCATGTTAAATACCGTAAGAACTTCCAATATATATTCAAATATATTAAAAGTCAAACCTTCTTTAAAACATGAGTTTATGAAATTTTCGTGCTTATCTCTACTTAGAACTGCTAATTTCATAACTAAAACATAAAAATCTTAGTAACAATTCTTACCTTCTTCCAAGCTATATGAGCATCGTTGGTATATTCTTTTCTCGACTCTTTTCTGAACTATTTCTCGTTTGAAGATGAATGAGATATTCCCATATGCCTATCTTAAGTTAAATGATTGTCATTAATTTAATATTATGTAACCTTCGCTATTGGCTAAGTTTCGAAAGCTTTGTTATTACTACATTCCTAACATGTAATGTTAAGTAGGTGTAGTTGTTGGCCAACCTTTGTCTTCACCTGTTTAACTTGTAATTACTTTAACATTAAGTTATCTTCTCCATCGACTAAACACTCTAACACTCCTTATTTCGAACCCTAACGTGTAATAATAAGTGAAGTTGTTCGCTATTTTGTCCTTACCTATTTAGCTATGTTTTTATTAATTTTGGTTTCCTCACTTAAGAATTTCGAAACTAACTGGGCTTAAAGTTTCGAAAATCTTCCTACTTAGGTTTTCAAAATCCACTCTAAATCAATTTCAATAATTTCGAACTGCCCATGCTTAACATGTGATGATCTCTAATTGATATAGACCTTTACCTATTGTTTATTTATAACCTATGTACTAATCATTAATTTAATATTATTTAGTGTTAACTCTTCATCGTGAATTTCGATAGACCTCCCTGTACTTACCTAATGTTTCGAACTTTTCCTTACCACATTATTTGAAATCAAATAAACACACAGATACACTCAAATTTATTATCCGATCCTACTTGTAAAATTCGGTGTATTACATTCTCCCCATTAATTCGGGTAACGACTTCTCTTATGGTCATATATTTACAAATCCACCAGCTTCCCGCTACACTTCTCTAGCTATTCATATTTTTTTATTTACGTTTATTACTGATTCTCTTAAGAGATAACATATTTTCCTATTTTTGTCACACAACTAGCCAACACTTCCGTATGTGTGGCTTGACTCTCCTAAAAGATAACCCATATACATATACGTATACATATACCTATATCTATTACTATTACGAAATTTATATATATGTATATATAGAAAAGGACAAGAAAAACAAAAAGGGGGGAAAAGAAAGAAAAACCCTCTCAGATGCTTCCACCTCCCAAGACGGACTTCACTTGAAAACTCGACCTCAAGAGTTCGAGAATTACAAAAGGCGTGACATCCATACACAAACACGAAGATCATCTCAACCGCTCAGCTCCGACTTGCTGATGAAGCAGCACTCACCGAAATTGACGGACGCATGGATTCTAGATTCCCATGGTTCAGTCAGACCAAACCGAGCCTAACCCCGGAACCTAGCCGAGTGTTAGTGAAGATTTCAAGTCCATCAGCCACATTCCATTTGGCAATTCTTGACAAGACCGAAGAGCAGACGATACACATAACCCTCACCACACAAAACATTCGGGCATCCCATATAGGTACAGGAGTTGATTTTTATCAGCTCCGAAGTAGAAGTCACAGGGAGCATGCACAACGAGCCTTACCCACTCATCGATCTCCCAATAGACCGATGTTTCATAAAATCACAGGGATCCGCGTAAGCTATCACCATTTCACTTGGAAGCGGGAGATATTGAATTAAGTGGTAGCCCACACCACTGAACTTTCTTGAACACATCGAGTCTAGGTGTCCTCACTACCTAAATGTTTTATAATATTTAGGACACATACACTTTTTCTTATCTGGACTTCGTGACCATATCAGAACTTCCATAGACACGTCTGTAGTAGATGTGATTTCAAGATTGGAAGGAAGTCCTACTGTTGCAACATCAAAACAACAACGGCATCAGGCCATCGTCTGTGAGCTACGCTCCTAGATCGATGTTAACGGATCGCCTATGCGGCTCCGGTTCTAAGCCCTGT
The DNA here is from genome assembly GCA_027422505.1 of Craterostigma plantagineum. Classification (NCBI taxonomy): domain Eukaryota; kingdom Viridiplantae; phylum Streptophyta; class Magnoliopsida; order Lamiales; family Linderniaceae; genus Craterostigma; species Craterostigma plantagineum. The sequence goes on from JAPQWV010000721.1 coordinate 136,533, forward strand.
CCTCACAGGCCGCGTCTCAGAGTTTAACTCTGAACTCGTGTCGATGGATTGTCTTAGTGGCTCCGTCTGGGTATTACCCACACCGACCTCTCGTTTGTGTATTTCTTTGACTCCTATACAAGCATGTCGATCTCGTTCACACGAATCGCCCTAAGGGGGAGAAGGAGACACGTATTAACAAACAAGTATAAACAAACAGGTCGGACCACCCACCAATTTCTGCCGAGCGTACCACTACGAAGCCGGGCTCACCTGCACTTAAACATCACATTATAAGGAGCCTTGGCACATTTTAGAGCACACCCCACGCTCACCATCAAATTCCGCGGCGCTTACCATGATGAATCCGAACTACACTGAACCTACAATGTCACATTCCAAAGGAGCTTTCGCACATGTTAAAAGACACCGCACGCACACTTTCTTCTGGAGCCAGACAAGCTTCCTCGAGGCCGAACCAGACAACGTCCTTCGACGAAGACAAATCTGGCGCTGAGAAGAAGATTGGAGAAGACTTGACGACTTCAAATACGAAAAAAGACAAATACATTATGCAAACAAAATTTCAAAGATCTACGACATCATCAAGAAACGAATTGGGGCGTGGATCACAGCATGCATCCGATCTACAACGTATAGCGTCAAGACAAGAGAGTTCTAGCTGAAAGATCATTCAAATCATCCACAAGAAGAGGAGATAGCCTTTGCTGGGGGAGCAATGGGAGATTGTTAGGACTCGAGAGTTTCTCCATGTACCCACAAATATAACATGCGCTGAATTGAAGATTGAACACTAAGGGGGAGATTGTTAGGAATATTTTATAGTGTTCAATTTCATTGTGTTTATCTTAGTTGGTTTGTATTTAGTTAACTTTGGGCTAGTTTGTAATATTCTAGTACTTAGTTATTCGGGGTATAATATACCAACTAATGTGGTATATATACCCCCAAACCCTAATTCATTAGGGTGTGTGTTTTTGGTGTAGTATGTGTGAGTGCGTGTGTGTTGAATAGTAAAAGATCCATTTTCAAAGCATTCATCGTCTTCACGGTCACACCCCACGTTCGATCTTTAATCTTTCATCATAGCATGGTAAATCGTCCTAGGTTAGTATTGTTGGATAGAATAAGGACCAACAGATTTTCATGTGAGCCCTCCCCAACAACAGCACCTACTTAGCCCTGAGGCCGAGATGATAGTCCAGGTGGCCCAAGAACTAGAACAGGAGCCTCCAACTCAGGAAATACAACTACTTGATGAAGATGCCACGTTGATTGACGTTGTGGCGCAAGAGTTGGAACAAGAGGCTCCACCAGAACCACTCGGTGCTGAAAGTTGTCGTTGGTGTGTTCCAAGGATCTATTGAGGAAGAACATAGAGCAGAGGTTGGAAGAAATCAATAGAGATACAATGCTGAGGATCCATCGGTTTGTGAGATAACAGCCGCTCCTAATGGAACTATTAGAAGATATCGAGGAGCGTCTGGAGCTAAGGAACACGCTCAGGAACTTTGAGCATGCGCTGTGGGCTTGCGCAGGTCGTACTACGCCCGACGAGGACAGTAGCACGGAAGAGAAATCAACCACAAATGGGGAGAATGTAGAATATCAATTTTAATTGTGCTTTGAGTCATTAGCTGTATTCGTAGATAGGGGCTTTATTTGAATTAGTCCTTAGATTAGGACTAGTTTGATATTTATACCAAGTTTGTTTGGTACAAATAGTTGTACAAACATTGAGCTTAAGACAGTAAATTAGAGAATCAATCCGAAAGGCTGTCGAATTCAATTCTAGAGAGAGAAGCTCCGAAATCATCCTCTCACTAAAGGAACTCTCTCTCGTGTTCTTCATTGAAGGTTTTCGATCGAATTTCAATGTTCTGTAATTCTAATCGATTTCCTTAGAATTCATGTCTAGGATTGATTGAGTTGACAAACGGGACCTAACAATTGGTATCAGAGCAGATTCGTTCTGTTTTCAATCGAAATTGTTAGAATTTGGATCGAATTTTTACATTCTGGAAACTATTCACGCGAAGAACAGTTTTGGCGCGAAATAACTTTTCGATCTGAATTGCCTAATTCTGTGCGTATCTGATTTGATTTTGATGTTTCTGTGCGTGCTCTAGCAATAAAAATCGATGGCGATTAGATTCGTAGCAGTTTGAACATCAATTTAGCAGAATAGATCAGATTTGAGTAGTTACTGTTCGCGCGAAGAACAAACTTGAACACGGTTTGATTTTGATTAAAATTGACATATTTTGCTTCATAATGTGTTTAATTGTCTGTTCGTGCGAATCAAACATCTGATTACGAGCAGAAACATGCGATTTCATAGTCTAATTCTTCGTTTTTGGTTGAACCAGGGTTAATTAGGGTTCTGATTTTAATTCGCGGGACTTCAATTTTCTCGCTGAAGTTTTCGATCGCAGAAATTTCTCGAAACGCAAAACTCCGCACGAAAATTTTTATCGATCATAGCACTAAGTCAGCGCTAAAACGTCTTACTAAGAACGATTTTAGTAGAAAATTTTTCGAGCGTTACTTAGCGAAAAACTTTTTCGACGAAGACCTATTTTGACCTTTGCACTCGCGAAACTACTGGCGAAATTTTTTCGGTCAAAACTAATATAGTTTGACCAAGCGAAAATTACTTACGATCGAAAACTTTTGCAGTCAACGGATTTATTCTGACTAAGCAAGAAACCTACTTTAAGTATTGTTTCTTGCGATCAAAATAAATTCACGATTGAAAGGTTTTTATCGATCGAAGTGTTTGAACAAATTTTTTCTCGCTCGTAAATATCCTCGGTGACACACATTCTCGCACAAGAACAGTAACATACCTTTCAATCTCGACTGAATTATTTTCGATCGAGAATCTAAAGATAGAATCGAAAATAATTCTCGACTTCTTTAACATCAAGCGCTACTAACGAATTTGCTACTTGTGAAGCACAGAACATCATTCAAATCCATCAAAACAACAAACGAAGATCCTTTGTCAACAAAAAAAGGGAATGAAGAGATGGATGCATACTCCTAAACATCATAGCTTTGAGAGATCAAGCCGAAAATTTATTGTAGTGACTTGAAGAGGGACCTGCAAAGTTCTGGGTCAACGTAGCCGGTGATGACACGGTTACTCCTCAATCGCTACTAGGCGACTAAAGGAACCTAGGGAATACACCATTGAGGAAAGGGCCCGTGCTAAGGCATATCTGATAGCAAAGCATCCCCAACGACATCTATAGACAGATAGACAGCCTCCCAACGGCTAAGGGAATGTGGGATGAGTTGCATAGGATGATGCAAAGGATGGAAGTAGGCATCAAGGCCAAAAAGGCGAATATTCTCACTGCCTATGACTCCTTCAAAGCTAATCCGGAGGAGAGCCTCTATGATGCATACCAAAGATACCTCACTCTTCTCAACGAGATGAGGATGATAGAAATCTCAAAAACAAACATGGAAACAAATATCAGATTTCTATCCTCTCTGCCCTCGGACTGGAAAAAGATATCCACTCATCTTAGACAAAACAAAGATCTGGAGGAGTTGGATATCCATGCAGTATTTGTTAATCTCGCCCAACACGAGGAAGATATTTGCGAGACTCGGAGAGAGCAGAAAGGCAAGCAGGTTAACAACACCGTTGCTCTAGTCTCAGAGAAGAGGGAACAAAGCCTCGCAAAGAGAAGATCGTTAGGCCTCCCTCATCATCCGAGTCAGAAGAAGATTCAGAATCAGACGCCGAGCCAAGCATGAAGGCACTGGGGAAACAGTTGGCGTTAATCGAAAAGATGATGAGCAAGAAATACTTCAAGAAGAAGTCCTCATCCTCGACCAACAGACTTCGGACCTCAAGCTCTAAGAACAAGGAACATGCACCAGAGAGCTCCGAAATCAAGAATACTAAAGAGCCCAACAAGTGCTTCAACTGTGGCAAGCCTGGTCATTTTGCCAAGAATGCACTCTTCGCAAGAAAAAAGATGCTAATTACTACACCAAGAAGCTTCAACTCACGAAGCAGAAGAAAGCAGGTGTAGCCCTCATGGCAGAGCAGGACCACTGGCTTGAAGACACGTCTAGTTCTGGAGACGAGAATCTTGCCCTCATGGCAAGCCTTGATAACGACAGTGACGCCGAAACATCCAATCAGACGGACGAAGATGGCGCATCCACCTCATCACAAGAGGTAGACTCTTCTTCCACATTATTGACCATGTTAGAATCATATTAAAAACAATATGCTAACATGAAACGTGAGCGGAAAAGTATTAAGGAAGTAGAGGATAAACTTCGAGGTCTCAGGAGACGATAAATAGTCTCGAATCATAACTTAGAAGCTCTCGTGCTAAAATAGAAGAACTTACTAAGAGCCTACATTCTAGAGAGACTAGTCAACCTCAAATAGGACAGCATAGCGAAAAGATTAAGGAGTTAGAAGATAGGCTAGCAAACAACTACAATTGCTTGGTTGGAATCTCAATGAGAAAGCCACCCTAATTGTTGGATAACCGAAGCTACCACTAAGATCACCAACTTAGAAGCTCAATTAGAAATATCTAATACTAAGGTTAGTGAGCTTAGTAAAGATCTTGATGCCTGTCAAGCCGCTAAACTGACGGTAGAAAATAATTATGCTCTCCTAGGCGAGGAACGTAAGAAGTTATATGCGAAAATTAAGAAATTAGATGATCTACTTACGCATAGGGGACAATCCGAACAGACGATATTTTTAAACCAGCCCAAGGATATAGAGTTCTATAATCCTATAGAAGGCATAGGTTTCACTAACCCACGTGTTCTATGGAAGAAAGAAATATATGATATTATGAACATGGATTTACGAGTAACCTCTCTTAGGGATTTTACTAAAGCGACAGAACAAAGTACTTTAGATTCATCCAATAGAAGAGCCTCACATGGGCCTGAAATCTCCTTTGACTACACAGAACTAAATGAAAGAGACAGAAATATGAAACCTCTTAACACCTATCGGTGATTTAGTTCAAGTTCTACCTCCTGAATCTCAAGCTCACTACGAGGAAGTCAAAGACGTTCATTATAAAACTCTCTACAAACCTCCTTTTATCAAACAAATAGAGGAATCTCAAGCAAAATTAGATAAAGAAATGGAGAATTTCGAAGCTGAAAAGAAGAAGTTCTTAAAGAGATGGAAAATCTCAAAGCTTCCTCATCCTCCCAAACTACCTCTCAAGCTATTATGAAAAGCGTGAAGATCGAAAAATCACCTTCGAAAGATCAAATTGCATGATAATTCTGTTAAGAGTGTTAAGACTAAATCTAGTTTACCTACGTCTACAGGGAGCGTAGGGCAAGCACTAGAACGAAGGCGAGAGTGTCTAGTATTAAGAAGGAGCTAGTAGGCTTGAGTATGGCTAAAAATGTTACTCCATCTGTACAATTAAATGACACTCGTAGAAATAAACGAGCAATTTCTTCGCTTCGAATAATTGTTTCTACATGTACTCTTCAGCCTATCACCTTTGGAAGCAACAACTACGAAATAGGCTCTACCTCACAAATTAAAAATAATCATTCTGAAACAAATGCCACTAGGAAAGCCCGAAGGAAACAAGATCCAGCCATGAAGAAAGCTTATGGCGCTGTACATGCATGTACTCACCTAAGTTATCCCGTAAATATTGGGTCCCCAAGCACCTTAGGAGATTATCAAAAGAAAAGATCTTTTCCCCAGTCAAGCCTACCAAGGTATTTGTACGTACTGAAATTAACCTTCCCCGCAAAGTTCAACCCAAATGGGTTCTAAATCTCCGCTTAGGACGACAAAAGCCGAAAATGCCAAGTCACCTAAAGAGGCAACATCCAAACCTGCTTCTCCGAAAGTGACATGGGTTATAAAAACTCCCTCCAGTAATAATTAGGAAACATATCTGAACCTAAAACTTAATCTGCTAATCTGAGAGGATGTGTGACGCCCGGGGCCGATGAGGGCGGGGAGTGATTGCCGGTGCCAGAGAGGTGCACGGACAAAGAGCGCCTCCTGGCAGGCTTCTAGGCGAAGGGGTACGTGGACGAACCGATCCGACACCCGAATGAGAGGGGATCCTGAGACTGACAATGTATGGGCGTGTCAGGCTAAGAATCGTGTAAGAGAATTGATAGTACAACTCATATCACCAAGGTCGACCTACCTTTTCGGGAGTACATCTATAGAAACTCCAAAGTTAAGCGTGCTTGACTTGGGGCAATCTAGGGATGGGTGACCCCCTGAGAAGTTTCTCAGGGTGCGTGTGAGCGAGTGCACGAAGCACGCTAAAAGGTTAAATGGTGGTACAGTGGGGCCAGACTATCAGTCAGAGTGTGGTGGGCCCAACCCCACTGGTCCCGGTAGGGACCGATGCTATAGTGACACCCGGTATGGGACGGGTCGTTACAGGTGGTATCAGAGCACAACCTCTCGCAGTACGGTGCTGGTTCGGGACGAACCAGGCGGAAGCTGGTGGGCATGTGACGCCTGGGGCCGATGAGGGCGGGGAGTGATCGCTGGTGCCAGAGAGGTGCACGGACAAAGAGCGCCTCCTGGCAGGCTTCTAGGCGAAGGGGTACGTGGACGAACCGATCCGACACCCGAATGAGAGGGGATCCTGAGACTGACAATGTATGGGCGTGTCAGGCTAAGAATCGTGTAAGAGAATTGATAGTACTACTCATATCACCAAGGTCGACCTACCTTTCGGGAGTCCATCTATAGAAACTCCAAAGTTAAGCGTGCTTGACTTGGGGCAATCTAGGGATGAGTGGACCCCTGGGAAGTTTCTCAGGGTGCGTGTGTGAGCGAGTGCACGAAGCACGCTAAAAGGTTTAAATGGTGGTACAGTGGGGCCAGACTATCAGTCAGAGTGTGGTGGGCCCAACCCCACTGGTCCCGGTAGGTACCGATGCTATAGTGACACCCGGTATGGGACGGGTCGTTACAGAGGACCCATGCTTAAGTGTGTACCTAAAGCTCTCTAACTTATTTTTGCAGATCCATCATGTGTGGTACCTCGACTCTGGTTGCACCACAACAATGACTAGAAAACAAGAGCTGCTAAGCAACTACAAAGACCGACCAAATGGCAAAGTCAGATTCGGAACAATGATTCAACTCCCATTCTTGGATGTGGGGATATCATTTGGAAATCTGACGATAAATGATGTCTCTTACGTTGAAGGACTCCGCCATAACTTGTTCAGCATTGGCCAATTCTGCAATAAAGGATTGCAAGTGTCTTTAACGCTGACCGGTGCAGAATATTGGACAGTCAGGAAACAGAACTCCTCTAGGGACTTCGGAAATCAAATCTTTACACGATCAACCTGACGTCCGTGCATCCTCGACAGTTGTATGCCTCATCTCTCAGATTGTGATTCAGAGGGACAGCTTATGGCATCAACGAATGTCTCATCTGAATATGAAAGCTCTCCACGCCCTCTACAAAAAGTTAGTTCACGGTCTTCCAACCATAAACTACAAAAGGAGCATCAATGTTCGGCATGTCAATTAGGAAAAATGAAGCGAGCGTCTCATCATGTCAAGCAAATTGCGTCTACCTCTCGTCCATTGGAACTAATCCACATGGAACTCTGTGGGCGATGCATAGAGTATCCATGGACGCAAGTACGTGCTAGTGATCGTCGATGACTTCTCTCGCTACACTTGGACAAAGTTCCTCCGAACCAAAGATGAGACAGGAACTTGATAATCAACTTTGTGAACACAACTCGGAATCTGCTGCAACAAATTATTCAAGTTATTCGAACAGACAACGGCACTGAGTTCAAGAATAAATATCTCAGTGAGTTTTATTAGAAACTTGGAATTAGTCAACAATTCTCAGCCGCAAAAATACCTCAACAAAATGGGTCATTGAAAGGAAAAACAGAACCCTAGTGGAAGCCGCTCGTACAATGCTGATCCATTCCGGTCTTCCACACTTTCTTTGGGCTGAAGTAGTAAATACCGCCTGTTTTACCCAAAACAGGACGGTGGTTCAGTTCACAAACAGTTCAACAAGACTCCGTACGAGATTGTAAATAAGAGAGTACCCAACATCTCATTCTTTAAAGTCTTCGGGTACAAGTGCTTTGGGGCGAACAACGGAGAGCAACGTGCAAAGTTCGACCTTAAAGCATTCGAATCAACTTTCGTCGGGTATTCTTCAACATCAAAAGCGTACCGAGTATACATCAAGTCCAACCACACGATTAAGGAAAGCTATAACGTCACTTTTCACGAAGTGAACGAAATGGCTTCTGAACAAAACAGTCAGGACCCTTGCTCAACACGTTGGCTTCTGAAGACAACATCTCAGAACCCGTATTCACTGGTGTGCTGGCACAATACCAACAGGAGCTGGCAACAACTCAGCAATGCTACACCCGACATGGCTGATGTATCGAGTTCTTCCACAGTCCCTACCTCACCCAATTCAGATTTGCCACAGAACAATGAAGAACCTATCGTGAGTGTTGAGGAAGAATCATCAGAGTCGCTCCCACCCAGTACAGATTTGGAACTTCCTCACACGAATGAACAATCAGAAATCATTGGAAATCTAGACCCACAAATGGCTGATGCATCATCTTCAGCGTTGCCGCATGAGCGCCGGTGGACGAGCTCATCCTGTGATCAGATAATTGGCGATCCTTTGAGCGGAGTTAGGACACGACATCAACATAGTCTTTTCAGCTGCTTCTTAAGCCAAAACGAGCCTACTAAGGTAGCAGACGCACTGCAAGACCCGGATTGGATAATTGCAATGCGAGAGGAAATCAACCAATTCGAACGTCTTCAAGTGTGGAATTAGTACCCCGTCCGCATAGGAAAACTATCATCGGGACAAAATGGGTATTTAAGAACAAAAAGAATTAAGATGGTGAAGCGATTCGGAACAAGGCACGATTAGTTGCAAAGGGATACAACCAACAGGAAGGCATTGACTGCGACGAAACATATGCTCTTGTTGCCCGATTGAAGCCATTCATCTCTTATGGCTTATACGGCTCATAAAGACTTCAAGGTCTATCAAATGAACGTTAAAACCGCCTTTCTCAATGGTGTACTCAAAGAAGAAGTCTATGTCGCTCAGCCAGCCGGCTTCATTGATCAGGAACATCACGATCATGTCTATGGATTGGATAAGCTCTCTACGGACTAAAACAAGCCCCACGTGCTTGGTATGATGTCTTGAGTGACTTCCTCGTAATGTCTGGATTTATTCGAGGAACAATCGATACGACTCTCTTCATTAAACGGCAAGACAAGGATCTGATAGTCGTCCAAGTTTACGTCGACGACATCATTTTTGGTTCAACAAATCCACGGCTTTGCAAAAAGATTGGAGATTTCATGAAGAGTAAATTCGAAATGAGCCACATGGGAAAGATGCAATTTTTCCTAGGACTTCAAGTCAGGTAGCTCGATGATGGGATATTATCAGTCAAAACAAAATACATTAAGGACATCCTAAAAAAAGTTCCATCAAGATCAGAGCAAGCCTCTCAGCACTCCCATGTCAACAAGCTGCAAGTTGGATGCCGATCACACAGGAAAAATCGGTCGACATCACTCTCTATCGCAGCATGATTGGATCTCTTCTTTACCTCACTTATAGTCGGCCGGATATCATGTTTGCAACTTTCTTTATGCCCCTTTCTAAGCCGATCCCAAAGAATCCCACATGCTCTGGTGAAGCGTATTTTTCGCTACCTCAAGGGCACAACTACCTTAGGACTATGGTATCCTAAAGGTACGAACTTCAAACTTATCGGCTATACTGACGATGATTATGCAGGTTGCCGAATGGACAGGAAAAGCACCTCCGGTGGCGCTCAATATTTAGCAAAAGCTAGTCTGCTGGTCATCCAAAAAGCAAAATTGCGTCTCAACCTCGACGGATGAAGCTGAATACGTAACAGCCGCCAGCTGTTGCTCCCAGATGCTATGGATGCGGACTCAGCTCCGCGATTATCGGTACAATTTAAATAATATACCCATATATAGTGATAGCCAAAGTGCCATTGCGATTACGTGCAATCCCGTTCACCATTCACTCACGAAACACATAGATATTAGATATCACTTTATCAAAGATCACGTAGAATAAGGCACCATTGACATGTACTTTGTGAACACGGAATATCAACTAGCCGACATTTTCACCAAGGCATTGGATGAAAAACAATTCCAATTCCTTGTCGGAAAATAAGGCATGTTGAATCTTCCGTGATATGTGCTATCACATGCTCTGTTCTATGTGTTTTCCATGCTCATTTGTCTTATCTTGCGTGATACTAAAATTACATAAATAATAATAAATAAAAAAAATATAAACAATATATAATATATAATAATAACTATACATAAACCTATAATATAGGGCAAGAAATCTTTAGGATGCTCGATCTACGTCACAATTAGATATCCCGGGCATGCGACTGATTGCTTACTTAAGTTTTTCAGTCTAAGTCGCTTTCTTGTGTCTAAAGCTCATTTAGTTTGCTCCACTAGACACAAGGCCACTTTACATAAATGAGGATTCTGGCCTGCTATTTTTCCTTTCTATTGATTTATTCTTCAGCGAGTCACACATCAATTGCTTGTTTAACTAGTGATTCTTGGCTTCATACTCGCCTTTCGTTAGATCCTTAGAAAAATGAATAGAGCACTTAGGAAATTCCTCACTTGGCCTTACATATATAAAATTTCAATCCTTTAATACAGCCTTTAGTCATTCATTCTGAGCTTCCTCTGATATCCTTTTTTCACTTGAAAATCCTTTGAGCCTTCAACCGAACACCTAAGTCTTCGATGGATATTCAAGCGAGAAAAGAAGGGGAGAAAAAGAGACGACAAAGAAAAAAATGACAAAAGAAGGTGGAAAACGCACACGAGGAATACTCAACGCACAAAAAACAGTCCAAAAGAACCTGTCCCTCGACTATCACAATCGCATATCATTAAAAGGGGGTATGGATCTTGCTGTGAACTTCTCCATCGATAATCTCGTACTCAGAACGGCTGGAAAGAGGAGCACCACGACGTGAACTTCTCCAACGATAATCCGGTCTTATATCGAGACAGCAGGAAGAGGAGCGCGGCCTTGAGTTCGAATTCCACAACTTCGAACTTCTTCAAATCGATAATATCTGAAACCTCACTAGGATTAAGAGAAAAGGAGCGCGGTATCGCCCAAGAACGAATAAGAAGATCTCCGCCTTAGATAATCTCTCAGCCTCGTAGAGAAGCGGAGCTTCGGCTTGAGCAAGTGCAGACTGAATCAAAGAAAAATCATTAAAGGATGAGAATGATAAAAAAAGAGGAGAACGACGAAGAAGATGAAGAAGATCCATAGTCCACAATTCCAAAACTATCCTCCCTTCTTAGTCAGAAAATAAAAAACTTTCACAGTCTCTATGATTCCACATCGACGATCTCTCGCAAAGGTGAAATGATTAAAAACGCCTCAATCACAGGTAAATTGACTTAAGATTGCTTGTGTGACTTGAGTGATATAAATATAATCATCCCAAGGCAAAAATAATCGTTTGCTAGAGTGAAAGCAGTGAGAGGTGTCAAAATGGATGATTCAATGAACTTAGGACTCTTTAGTTTGACTACATGACTTGACATTGTGTGATCTTCTCAAGTGTCTCGTGAAATTTTAGGCGTGACAATGATCGTAGCAAAATAATCTGACCCCATACTATTAATAATATTAATATGCATATGAAAATTATATATATATATATATATATATATATGATAATTTTTTTCTTCTCGATAATCTTAAAAAAAAAAAACTTCGCAAATTTTGAATGCAAATTTAACTTGCATTGGTATGAATTGATCAAAATGCGAATATTTGATTTTGCTCATACCCTCGCGCAAATCTTATTACATGTTAAGGGAACATGTATCTAGTCGAAAGTGATTAATTGCGTGTTATAATGATTGTTACTTGTATTGCTTTGCATGATTACGTGATAAATCGATACAGGTGCACTATTTGAGGGGGAGCATCTACAATGATTCCATATTTGAGCTCCAAATACTTTTGATGTTCGTTCTTTAAGTATTTCAGAAATTCTCGTTTTGATTCGCTTTGGACAATGCTTAAATAAGGAGGACTTCACAAATTTTCATGAATGTCAACTTAAGACATTGGTAAAACAATTCAGGGGGAGCCTTATTAGAACAATTACTTCTTAATTAACTCTAATATTCTCGACATTTTGCTCTAAATGTTGCCGATGTTCGAAGATGAATTTTGGAGCCAGATGTCATTTCTTCGAAAATACAGGGAGTTAATTGCACTTTCGTTTACACTTAGAAGGAGTAATTTTGTGGTTTATTCTTAAAATTTAGGCTCAATCTGAAATATTAGGGAAAACATACTATCGAGAAATTCGGGCGAATTTTGCAATTTTTCATTCACAGTTTCTCGAGCGAAAATTGATTGGGGACCAAGTGGTAATTTACGTTCTCAAAATTGACGAGCGAAAATTAAACAGGAACCAAAGGTAAATTTTCGATCGGATGTTGTCGAGCGAATTTAAACAGTAAACGAAGAAGGTTTCTCGATCGTAAGTTTCCCGATCGTAAATAGTAATGGGCTTAAATTCAATGAGTCTCACAAAAAGTCTGATCAGCCCAAATTAAACGAAATCATTACTTGCAGTCGAAAATCCCTAAATACACGCTAAAACTCTCGATCGCAAGAATCAGCAGTCAAAATTCTCGTGCGAAAAACTTCTTTTCTCAAAAGATGAACGTCAAAATCTTCAAAATCTTTCGATTGTTCATCTGATTTTCGTCTTTAGAAGGTAGATTTGACTTCTTTTAGGGTTTATCGTGTATTTAAACTACATTTTCATCTGTATTTTGGAATATTTCCATGATTCTGTGACTATTTCACGACTGTTCATATTCTGAGAACTCTAACACTTGTTTGCAGTATTTTAGATCATCTCTAAGTATAATCTGGGTTAAAAAACTGCATAATAGGCTAGTTTCAATGTTTCTTGATCATTATAACTTCGATTTAAGATAAGACTAAACTGGGATTTAAACTTTTAAACGCGTCGAAGAACTTTCTCGCTCGCAAACAGTGAAAATTGAATCTCAATTTGATTAAGTCACTGTTTGTATCGTAAAAGATTTTCGATCGATAACCTTTTGATTTAGTTATTAAGACTAATAACATAGATCGAAAATTACTTACAATCGAGAGACACAATATTGATTTTGTGCGAGCGAAATATTAATGAGAGGAATAGATAAAATAGATGCAATTCCCTTTAAATTTCGAGCGCAAAACTTACAGTCGAAAATTCGGTCGAAAAATGTTAGCGGCGACAAAATTAATTTTTCGACGATAAATTTTCTCTAACGTAAAATTTTGCTACGAAAAACCTCATTAAATCGAAATACTTTCTCGCTCGTTGACTTTCATAGCAAAAATTTTACTCACGCGCGAAAAATTTTTCGATCGTAAATTTACTTGAAATCTAATTTCTCGATCGTAAATTTACACGGAAATTTTTCTCGATCGTAAAATTTCTCGGCTACAGTATCGTTGAGCTCAAAGACTTAGAAATTTTTCTAAGTCCTTTTCGCTGTTGCTTTCACTAGCGAATAAAATTTTTTTTTCGCAAATTAAATCGGAGAATTGTATCTATAATTTGCACTAAGGCAATTCAATTGAGAAATTTAATTCTCGCGCGATAAATAGCACGGAGTGACAAGTGCTTACCACACTTAGGAAAATTTCGACTGAATTTCTATGAGACCAACATACTTATGACGAAATAAATTTACCTAATCAAAAGTCACTCCGTATGATCTCATGTGCAAACTTTCATATTCCACTTATATAAAAACCATGTTATGACATGATACATCATTATGGTTTGATAGATAGTGAACTTCGACTAAAAATTTTTGAACTAATGATGTACATTTTTCATGAATATTTCAGATGGATCACTACCCTACTTACAACCACATCTACGAGAAGGCTATGTACCTTAACGTACACGACACGATCTTCCAACTAGACCTGACCACCTTCCGGTGTCCAGACGACATCATCGTGTCATACTGCAAGGCCATTCACTTTGGCATGCTCTTACAGTGACGGCCTCAGTGCTGATGGTCTACCTCCAGCAGTTTTGGGGGATGATCAAGAGCCTCATCACGGACGGGCATATCACTTTACTACAGTTGTAGGGACGAGGCACGCTGTATGAGCAAGAACGACTTCAGACTTCCCCTCGACCTTCCTCACAGCCAAAATGATAACCCCCTCCCATCAGATGCAGAACTGGTGCTTGATTTCCTCCAGATAGGGTACCGCTCGCCGCTCACCAAGCTAGCTCAGATGCAGAGCAACGGGATTCCCATCCGTGGAAGACACTTTGTTAGGTCCTACGATTAACAACTCTACGGTCCTAGGCCAGAATTCATAGTAATTCGATCGTTCAGATAATCAATTGAATTCGATCGAAAAACTCAAGTTAAGAACACGAGAGAGAATTCAATTAGAGTGAGAAAGTTGCTGTTGTTTTCTCTCTCTAGAAATCGAATTGCAAGCCCTTCGGATCAATTCTCTAAACTTTCTCTATAAGCTAACTGATTTACATGTATTTATACCAAACAAACTTGGTATAAATATCAAACTAGTCCTAATCTAAAGACTACTATACAAAACGCCCCTAATTACAAGGACAACTAATGAATTCAGAACAATTACAAATGGTATTCTACAATCTCCCCCTTTGTGCTTGATTGCGTCTCCGCGCCGTTTGTCCTCGTCTGGCGTAAAAGGATCTGCGTAAGCCCATCGCATGCTCGTAGTTCCTTAGCGTGATCCTCAGCTCCAGTCGCTCCTCGATATGTTCAAGCAATTCCATTAGGAGCGGCTGTTCTCTCACGAACATGTGGATCCTCAGCATAGTGTCTCTATTTACTTGTTCCAACTTTGCTCGATATTCCTCCTGATGACCTTGAGCGTCCCATCACAAAACTTGTTGATTTCAGTCTTCAGCATCAAACCTATTCTTCTTTGCTATTGGATTGTGGTAGGTGATGCCTAGGACTGAGCTGATGTGCACGTGATTGTTGGGAAGCCCTTCGATCTCAGGTCCTTTGTTGAGCGGAGCGGTCATGTTGACCTTCTCCATATGCTCTCAAGCGCCATTTGAAGGTCGTGAGCGGCGAAGTACTGATTTGTCGCATCATGAACCGGTAGAGCCCTTCGAGGCCTTCTTTCTTGATGAAGCCTGAGGACCTTTGTACTTCTCCACGTATAGCTGATAAAGATGGTACACTTCATCGGCGGGAGGTACGGCAGGTCGCTCTCGCTTAGTCCTCTCGGGTCCTATCTACGCACTCCATTATGTAGTGAGGTGTTGGAAGTCCTCCTTTGTCACAGTAGACGCTGAGTAGTTGGCTTATTGGAGAGAAACTCTTATAATGGCTCTTGGCTTGTGCCTTAGTCATCCCCAGCCTAACAT
Source organism: Craterostigma plantagineum (assembly GCA_027422505.1). Lineage (NCBI taxonomy): Eukaryota > Viridiplantae > Streptophyta > Magnoliopsida > Lamiales > Linderniaceae > Craterostigma > Craterostigma plantagineum. Next base: position 152,085 of record JAPQWV010000721.1, read on the forward strand.
CAGGTCTAGTTTGATCAGCATCCAGAGGTAGGTCATCCTCTTCTGCTGATCCCAATGAGAGATCCCTCTAAGCTCGAAACTCGTTCGGTTTCTTGACTCTGTCCGGAGACCTCCAAATTATCTCACGAACTTCTTCTAGGAAGGGAATTTCTATTTGGATGTTCTCCCATGGCGTGTCGATCCGAACGGTCCCTGGCGTTAGCCTTGGAGAGGGAACCGCTTGTTGAGCGAGTAGCCTTGGATATCTCGCTCGTAGTCTTCACCTTCCTGAAGCTCATCGTCTTCTATGATTACGAGGTCTATAGATGCTTGTTGTAGAAAGCGCCGAACGTCGTGAAGCCGTCGCCTTTGATGCTCCTCGGGCATGGAATGGGTCATCCACTGTCCTTTGAAGATATACTTGTCTAGGACCTCGTGTGGATTGACGCCAAGTCCAGAGGGTCCCGGTTGGTCTGGAGCGACTGAGGGAGTGGCTTGGGTAGCTGCTAGAGCTACAAGCATTGCAGCACTTGCTTCTTCTTCCGAAGCAAGGGCTTGAGTAGATCGGTGTGTGCGGAGGAATCCTGAGGTGAAAGGTTGGTGGGTCGATGTGGGCGGTGCGGTGCGTGGTGTGGGTTTGGGTGGTTTGTGTTTGGGTTTCGCCAGCTCCAGTGGTTGTCTGTGCAGCGCCCGAGCCTTGTCTTGGCCACCTGTAGATGTCCTCGGCCTCTTCTCCACCTCATGAGGGTCTTGATCGTCAGGATCGTCATGTCTGCGTCGTGAGTGGGAGCTTTGGCCTCGGCAGGTGTCAGTCGGTGGCTTAGGATGGTCCCCCAATTGCCTATAGAGGGATTCTTCTTGCGGCGATCGGATGGAAAGGCCTATCAAACGGGCGAGGAGAATGTCGTGGAGCTCGGTGATGGGGATTGTGTATGGATTGATGAGGATGGAGAAAGTGCTAGAGGGTCGGTGGGTGTGGGTTGTGGAGGTGTGGGGTTGATTTGTGACGAAGGGCCTTCAGAGGCAGGTGCTTTCCCGGTATCTCTTCTGGATGCCTGGATTGCTTGAAGTACTCTCTCTATGATCTTGTCTTCATTGACTGTACAGCGGCAGAGAGAGAGGCCTGAAACTGCTCGTTCGTCACAAAGGGTGCGGACGCCTCCGTGAATAGACCAGGACGACTGATGTCCCCTGTTATCAACCCTTGAGTAGACACCGACTCTGCGTGTTGGCTCACAGTCACTTGAGGTTGTGACTGTATGAGACTGCCACCCAATCCTCGAGTCGAATCTTGAGGATTCATCTCTATAGGTGTTAAGGCAGGCTCAGGTTGCGCCTGCGAACCAGACACCACGTGAGTTGGTTGCGGCTCAAGATTGAGCGAAGATGTGCCAGCAACACTTGTCGTTGTGGTCAGCGTAGTATCTGGAGCCGTGGTGACTGCTGGAAAGAGCGACTCCAACTGAATACTGAGTCTTCTTGGAGTCCTCCTGATCAGACTGATTTCCTCATCAGACTCTGTGTCAGACGGGGTGGCTGTGTGAGGAGTAAGGTCTCGATCGACGTTCTCCAATGTCTGATCTGTCACCAGTGGAAGTGAAGTGTGCCCCATTTCCGTTTCGGGCTGTGCTTCTTGTTGAAGAACTTCCTCAAATTTTCTTCGAGCACACCAACATGTACGGGCTCGTCCACTTGTAATTCGAGTGTAGGAGCCTCGAGCTCCACCTCTGTAGCCACGACGTCGATTAGGGTATCTTCCACGTCGGGCATTGGCTCTTCGATCAAAGAGGACTCCTGCTGAAACTCCTGAGCAACGACGTCTATCATCGCGTCGTCAGGGCTTGGTGGTGTTGGGGAGGGCTCACATGGTGATCTGCCAGTGGCCCTCTAATCATTTCTTAGTTAAGTTGTGTTCCCGGCAGAATCTCTGATACTCAGCTCCCGCGGGGTCGGCGAGCCTGAGTAAGTTGAGTGGAATTGGCATCGAGGGTTGGTCAAGGTCCGTGAGCCGTGGGTTGTGGAAAAACTTAAGCCTTGGCGGCTGGTAGTTTCCACCAGGAGGCAGCTGGGGATGTTCTGGTACAGCGCCATGATCTCCCTGATGATGACGTTGAACCACCGATCATAAGGCACGTTCTTTGAGTGCCGGTTCTCCTTCTGCCGAATCTGGTCCGCGAGGTCGTTCCAGATTAGCTGGGCGTAGTCATAATTCTTGAGAAGGCGATGCCGTGGAAGATCCTCAAAATATTGATGTTGCCCTTATCGAATCCTGCGTGCTTGGGCGACAGACACTTATTCACTATTCCGAATAGTGTCTTCCACGGGTGTCGGATTCCGCTGCTCTGGAACTGAGCTAATCTCGTGAGCGGGGTTGGTATCCCATGTGCAAGAAGTCCTGAATCATCTCGGCATCCGATGGGAGCGGGTCGTAATTATCACTGTGGGCAAGTCCAGTACCATGCCGAAATGGTTCTTGCCATGCTGATATGCCGCGTCCTATCCTTGTACGAATCTGAAGGCTCCATTGTCCACTTCTCCTTGTATGCAGCCCGGAACTGCTGGAGATAGACCATCGGCACTGATACAGTGACCGTTAATGCATGCCAGATGGGGTGGCCTTGTAGGATTGATACGATGATCTCGTCTGGACACCTAAACGTGCTCAGATCGAGCTGGAAGTTCGTATCTTGAACCTTTAGATAAAGGTTGTGATTGTAGATGTGGTTGTATTTCGGGTAGCGATCCATCTGAAAATAAGATATATAAAAGTTTAGATCAATTTTATTTGCAGTCGAAATATGAATAAATTTCATCAAACTATAGTAATATCGCAAGTAATAGCATGTTCGATGAGTTTTGAATTGAAATCATATCAAATGCATAGTGTAAGTTCAATTTCAAAAATCGTGATGGCATGAATGTAATTTCGAATGAAATATATGTCAATGTGAAAAATAGTTCGAAATTTCGCTAAGTATTAAATAAGTAAGTCACTGTTCATGCCGAGAAAATTTTCGGTCGAGAAAATTTAATTGCAATTTGATTTCCTATATATTGATTTCAATTGAAAGAATTCCGTCTAAATTTTGCGATCGAAGAATTTTATCCGCTATTGTTAGCTACAGTGTAAAAGACTTAGAATAATTTCTTAAGTGTTGAAGTTGAAAGCGTGACTGTAGTCGATCAATTTTACGGTCGAGAAAAATTCCCTCTAAATTTACGATTGAGAAATTACGTCTCAGGTAAATTTACTATCGAAAAATTTTCTTCGATTGAATAAAATTTTTCGATTCGAAATTTATCGAGCGGAATGTGATTTTCGATTGAAAGTAGAAGTTTTTCGCTGCGATATATTTTATCGAGAAATTAGTCAACGAAAGACTAAGTCAAACGTCGAGAAATTTTCCGATCAATTAAGTCCTAAGCGGCAAATTTTACGATCGAAAAATTAAGAGTGAAAAATTAATTTTTCGCTGCTAAATTTGTACGACCAAATTGAAACTAAATCGAAAATTCTGTTTTGCGATAGTAAGTTTTACGCTCGATAAAATTTGCATCTAAATTGTCTATTCAGTGCATAAGTTTTTCGCTCGCAGAAAATTATAATTGGATTTTCGATGGTAAGTGTAACGGTTAAAATCTTTATCGTGATGACTAAATCAAAATTTTGCGATCGACAAAGTTCTTCCACAGCTTCAAAACTTCAAAACACAGTTTCATCTAAACTCATTTAACGTTACAGATGCAGATTTTTCCGAAGATTTAAACTATTTGTTTCATCAAGAACATTAAATCTATCCAAAAAAACGGGCATTTAACTCAGAAAATCCAGAAGCATGCCACAATTTTAGTGAAACAGTATACGTTTAACTAGTTTTGAAGAACAGTCGAAAAATTTTAACTAATCAAGCGAAAAACTACAGAATGTAAATGCAAATCAAGTTATATCATTCGCAATCGTTAACCGAATCGAATTTCTACTTAATCGGACGATTTGAAGTGAAAAATTGAAAGTTTTGAAGAATTTTGTAGCGTCTGAGAAAGTTTTGCGAGAGAGTTTTTTCGATTGGGGTTTTGCGTGAGAAAAAGTTTTTCGACTGTCAAAAGTTAAACTTTTATTAACTAGCATTGATTTGTTTTCGGGCTTGTGATTTGACATTTTGCGATTTACTGGATCAGGCCCATTACTATTTGCACACGAAAAATTCAAATTTTTCGATCGCAAATTATCGCGGTTAATCAAAATCGATCCCGACACTGTTTACGATCGAGAAATTTAGATTGCGAATTAATTCTAATATCCAGTTTCTCGATAGTAAGTTCTTCTAAAGAATTTCATATTGACCCCTATTTCGAAATAAAACCCATTGTAAGGCTCCCCCTTAGTAATTAAAATAAATGCAATTAACTCCCTGAATTTTCTGTGTAGTAACGTCTAGCTCCCCTGGCAGAAATTTAAAAATCTGTACCACTTAGAGATAAGCGTTAGTAATAATGGAGTTAATCAACAATTATTTTTGGCAATTTTATCTTTGAAATATTTGGTCTTGTGTCTAGCTCCTCTCTTTGTAGTGTCGACGTCTCGCTCCTTAATTTTGAAAGATCTGAAATAGTCAGAGAAAGAACGTCAAAAATATTTGGAGCTAATCTACGAGTCTAATACTTGCTCCCCCTCGAATGATGCACAAGAATTGACTAATTATGCAAGCATATGAAAATCAATTCAAGTCACGAGCACACAAATTTGCCAAGTAAGCATGTATACATGGTCCCCGAAAACATGTACTTTAAAATATTGTGTGAAGGTAGAAGCAATGAAAATTTAGCGCATTTAAACAATTCAGTACCAATGCAATCTAAAATTGCATTTAGAATGTGCGATACACTAAAGAAATTCGCATTTATTCAATTAACGCATATGAAACATAACATTTCATGTCAAAATGTGCGGAATTTATTATTTATTATTTATTTATTATTAGATATATATTTATTTTCCTATTTTACTATTATTATAGTATAGGTCAGATTATTTTGCTTTGATCAATCGTCACGCCTAAAATTTTACGAGACATTTGAAATAAGAAAATGCCGTCAAGTCATGTCGTCAAAGTAAAGTCCTAAGTTCATAGACTGGTTCATTTCGACAACTCTCACTAGGTTCGCTCTTGCTCTCAATTTTAGCTATCTTGGGATTTTTATATTTTTATCACTCAAGTCAATACAGCAATTTTAAGTCAATTTACCTGTGATCGAGGCATTTTTAATCATTTCACCTAAGCGAGAGACCGTCTATGTGGAATCAAAGGGTTGTAAGGGTTTGGCTAGGACTTAGAACGGAAGGAATTTAAAGGAAAGTGAGCTTATCTCTTCATCGTCTTCCAATTCTACGTCCGTCTCCCTTTTTTCTGGGCGTCTTTCTTCTTTTCAATCTTTTCTCCCTCTTTTTCTTTAAGAACTATCCCTTTTTATGTTATGCTCAAGCTGAAGCTCCGCTTCTCCATGAGGCTCTAAGAGATTATCGTAGGCGAAGTTCTTTTTGTTGGTTCCTCAGGCCGATACCGTGCTCCTCTTCTCTTAATCCCTATAGAGGTTTCAGAGATTATCAATTTGGAGAAGTTCTCGGTTATGGAGTTCGTACCCGAGGCGGTACTCCTCTTCTCGTTTCCCGATATAAGACCGGATTATCGTTGGAGAAGTTCACTTCGTGGTGCTCCTCTTCCAGCCGTTCTGACGAGTGTACGAGATTATCGTTGGAGAAGTTCACCGCAGGAACCATGCCACTTTCCACAAGGTAGTCGGAAGGCCTGTTCCTTTGGTCTGATTTTTGCGCGTTGAGCAATGCCTTCTTTTGTCATCATCTTATTTTTCTTTGTTATCTCCCCCTCCTTTTCTCGTTTGAACAACCATTGGAAGAGTATAGAGTTCGGTTGAAGGCTGGGAATGGGTTTCAAATGAAGAAAAAGACGTCGGAGAAGACTCAAAAAGGACGTCGGAGAAGACTCAAAGTGGATGACTAAGGGCTAATGTGGGGAAATTTATATAAGGCCGAATGAGGAATATCCTAAACTCCCTTATCATTTTCCTGACGATCTAACGCAAGATGAGTATGACACCAAGAATCACTAGGTAAGACAAGTAATTTATGTGTGACTCACTCGAGAAGTAGATCCAAAGAAAGGAAAAAGGAACAAGGCTTGAATCCTCACGTATGTAGAGTGACTTTGTGTCTAGTGGAACAATCAAATGACCTTTTAGACACAAGAACGCGACTTAGACTGACAAATTTTAAGCAATTAAATCGATCGCATGTCGGGGTAAAATTCTTAGTGACTTTAGATCAAAGCATCCTAAAGGATTTCGTCATACCCCTTTATATTATATATAGAAATATATTTTATATATATATATTTTTTATTATTTTTATCACGCAAGATAAGGACAAATAAGCATAGAAAACACATAGAATAGAGCATGTGATAGCACAGAAGATCAGGTAATGCACATATTAAGGAAGATTCAACATGCCTAATTTTCCGATAAGGAATTGAAATCGTTTCTCATCCAAGGCCTTGGTGAAAATGTGGCTAGTTGAAACTCCGTGTTCACAAAGTACATCTGTACCGTGCCTTTTTCTACGTGATCTTTGATAAAATGATATCTAATGTCTATGTGTTTTGTGCGATGATGAACAGGATTGTAAGTAATGGCGATTGCACTCCGACTATCACTATATATGGGTATATTATTTAGATTGTACCCATAGTCGCGAAGCTGTGTCCGCATCCACAGCATCTGTGAGCAACAGCTGGCGGCAGCTATGTATTCTGCTTCGGCCGTCGAAGTGGACACACAGTTATGCTTCTTGGATGACCAGCAAACCAGCTTTTCGCCTAGAAATTGAGCTCCACCGGACGTGCTTTTCCTGTCCATTCGGCAACCTGCATAGTCAGCGTCAGTGTAGCCGATAAGTTTAAAAACTCGTACCCTTTGGATACCATAGGCCAAGGGTAGAGGTACCCTTAAGGTAGCGTAAAATTCTTTTGACCGCGAGCATATGGGATTCTTTGGGATCGGCTTGAAAACGGGCACACAAGCAGGTGTCAAACATGATGTCCGACTGGCTCGAAGTGAGGTAGATAAGAGATCCAATTATACTGCGATACAGTGTGATGTCGACCGATTTACCATAGGATCGGCATCCAACTTGCAGCTTGGTGACATAGGAGTGCTGAGAGGCTTGCTCTGGTCTTGATGAAACTTATTCAAAATATCCTTGATGTATTTTGTCTGACTAATGAAAATTCCATCATTGAGCTGCCTGACTTGAAGGCCTAAGAAAAATTGCATCTCTTCCATGTGACTCATCTCGAATTTGCTCTTCATGAGATCCCCAAACTTCTTGCAGAGTCGAGGATTTGTTGATCCGAAGATGATGTCGTCGACGTATACTTGGACGACCATCAGATCTTCGTCATGCCCTTTAATGAAGAGGGTTGTGTCTATTGTTCCTCGTATGAATTCAGACTTCACGAGGAAATCACTCACGACATGTACCAAGCACGTGGGGCTTGTTTTAGTCCATAGAGAGCTTTGTCCAAGCGGTAGACGTGATCGGGATGTTCTTGATCAACGAAACCTTCCGGCTGAGCGACGTAGACTTCTTCTTTTAACACGCCGTTGAGAAAGGCTATTTTAATTCCATCTAATAGACTTTGAAGTCTTTCTGAGCCGCGTAAGCCAGCAGGAGGCGGATAGCTTCGATACGGGCAACAGGAGCATAAGTCTCGTCGTAATCGATGCCTTCCTGTTGATTGTATCCATTAGTAACTAGCCTTGCTTTGTTCCGGATCACTTCACCATCTTCATTTTTCTTATTCTTGAAAACCCATTTAGTTCCGACCACTGTTTGTCCATGTGGACGGGGTACCAAGGTCCACACTTGAAGAAGTTCGAATTGATTGATTTCCTCTTGCATTGCAATTGTCCAATCCGGGTCTCGAAGTGCGTCTGCTACTTTGGTAGGCTCGTTTTGGCTCAGGAAGCAACTGAAAAGAGTGTGTTGACGATGTGTCCTCACACCAACCGAAGGATCGCCAATTATCTGATCAACCGAGTGGCCTCTCGTCCACTTACGCTCATGAGGCAAGGGTGAAGTCGATGCGTCAGTCATCTGTGGATCTAGATTGCCTATAGTCTCCGATTGATTTGTCTGAGGAAGCTCCAATACTGTACTTGGATTGATCGTCTCTGATGATACTTCCTCGATGACCACTGTAGGTTCTTTGGTGTTCTGTGGCAATTCTGAATCGGGTGGGGTAGAGGTGTGAGATGAACTTGGTACGTCGGTCTCGTTCGGTGGAGAATCCATTGTTGGTGTAGTCGTCTATGACCGATATACCGGTTCGAAGAGAGAATCCAAGTCGTCTATTGCAAGTCTCGTTGCTTTGTCTGACACTGATCCTGAAGTTGTTGCCATCTTCTGTTGGTTTTGTGACAACACACCAGTGATTACGGGTTCTGAAATATTGTCTTCAGAAGCCAACGGGTTGCGAACGGGTCTGGACTGAATTGTCCAGAAGCCAAATCTGCCACTTCGTGGAAAGTGACATTATAGCTTTTCTTAATAGTTCGGTTGGACTTGATGTATACTCGGTACGCTTTTGATGTTGAAGAATACCCGAAAAATGTAGCTTCGAATGCTTTAGGGTCAAACTTTGCACGTGCTCTGGGTCGTTCGCCACAAAGCACTTGCACCCGAAGACTTTAAGGAAAGAGATGTTGGGCACTCTATTATTCACAATCTCGTACGGAGTCTTTTTGAACCGTTTGTGAACCACTGTCCTGTTTTGAGTAAAACAAGCGGTATTGACTGCTTTAGCCCATAGAAAGTGTGGTGTCCCGATTGGATCAGCATTGTACGAGCGGCTTCCACTAGTGTTCGATTTTTCCTTTCAACGACCCCATTTTGTTGAGGTGTTTTGGTGGCTGAAAATTGTTGACTTATTCCAAGTTTCTGATAAAACTCACTGAGGTGATTGTTCTTGAACTCAGTGTCGTTGTCTGTTCGATCAACTTGAATAGTCTGTTGCAGCAGATTTTAAGTTGTGTTCACAAAATTGATAATCAAGTAACCAGTCTCATCTTTCGTTCGGAGGAACTTTGTCCACGTGTAGCGAGAATAGTCATCAACAATCACTAGGACACACCTTCTTCTATTGATACTCTGCGTCTGCATCGGACCACAGAGATCCATGTGAATTAGTTCCAATGGTCGAGAAGTAGACGCAATTTGCTTGACGTGATGAGATGCTCGCTTCATTTTTCCTAGGTGACATGCCGAACAATGATGCTCCCTTTGTAGTTGTATAGTTGGAAGATCGTGAACCAACTTTTTCGTAGAAAGACGTTGGAGAGCTTTCATGTTTAGATGAGACAGTCGTTGATGCCATAGGCTGTTCCTCTGTAAATCAATCTGAGAAATGAGGCATACAGCTGTCGAGGGCCGCACAGACGTCAGGTTGATCGTGTAAAGATTGATTACCAGTCATGTGTGTGGAGCAACCAGAGTCGAGGTACCACACATGATGGATCTGCAAAAACAATCTAGAGAGCTTTAGGTACCCACTTAAGCATGGGTCCTCTCAGATTAGCAGATTTAGTTTTAGGTTCAGATATGACTCCTAAATCTATTTCTGGAAGTCTTAATAATCCATTGCACTTTTGGAAAAGTGGGTTTGGATTTTGCCTCTATAGGAGACGTGCCCTTTTGGCTTTTGTCGTCCTAGGCGGAGTTTAGGAACCCATTTGGGTTGAACCTTACAGGAAAGGTTAATTTCAGCACGTACAAATGCTTTGGAGGGTTTGACTGAGGAAAAGATATTTTCTTGTGATAGTCTCCTAAGGTGCTTGGGGGATTTAATTTCTACGGGATACGTTAGGTGAGTACAGTCATGCACGGCGCCATAAGCTTTCTTTATCGCTGAATCTTGTTTCCTACGAGTCTTTCTTGTGGCATTTGTTTCAGAATGATTAATTTTTGACGTAGAGCCTATTTCGAAGTTGGTGCTTCTAAAGGTTATCGGCTGAATTGAATAAGTAGAAGCAACTATCTTAAAAGTGGAAATAACTCTTTTAGTTCTACGAGTGTCTTTTATTGTAACAGAAGTAGTAGCATGCTCAGAAACATTTAAATCGAATGGCTCCTTCTTTATCTTAGTGCTAGACACTCTCGCCTTTGTTTTTAGTGCTGACGCTACGCTCCCTGCAGACGTAGGTAAAGTAAAATTAGTCATAGCACTTTTAACAGAATTATTTTTACAATTTTATCTTTCAAAGGCGATTTTTCATTTTTCACGCTTTTTGTAATAGCGTGAGAGGTAGTTTGGGAGGACGAGGAAGCCTTGAGATTTTCCATCTCCTTAAAGAATTTTTTCTTTTCAGCTTCGAATTCTCTCGTTCTTTTTCTCACTTTGCCTGTGACTCCTCTATCTGTTTTATGATAGGGGGTTTGTAGAGAGAATTTTATAATTAACGATTTTAACTTCCTCGTGGTGTGTTTGAGAGTCACGAGATAGAACTTTAACTAAATTGCAGACAGGTGTTAGAGTTTCTTTCCTATTTTTGTCCTTTTATTTAGTTCTTGTAGTCAAAGGGGATTTCTGGACCATGAGGACCTTGTCTAATGGATGAATCGAAAGTATTTTCATAAGACGATTCAGTAAAATTTATAAGAGAGGTTATTCCTAAACCCAAGTGTTTAGCATCTATATTTCTTTCTTTTTTAAAACACACGGGTTAGTGAAACCTATGCCTTCTATAGGATTATAGAACTCTATATCCTTGAGCTTGTTCAAAAATATCGTCTGTTCGGATTGTCCCCTACGCGTAACTATATCGTCTAATTTCTTTACTTTGGCATATAGTTTCTTGCGTTCCTCACCTAGGAGAGCATAATTATTTTCCACGGTTAGTTTTAGCGGCTTGACAGGCATCGAAATCCTTACTAAGCTCACTAATCTTAGCATTCGATGTTTCTAATTGAGCTTCTAAGTTAGTGATCTTAGAGGTAGCTTCGGTTATCCTACAATTTAAAATGGCTTTCTCGTTGAGATTTCTAACCAAGCAATTGTAGTTATTTGCTAGCCTATCTTCTAACTCCTTAATTTTTTCGCTCTGTTGTCCAAGTTGAGGTTGACTCATTGTCCATGCCATGTCAATGGAACAAGTAATCGGCTGTCCTCTTGCTGCTATAACAATGATGGATCTTCCTCGATCGAAAGGTTGGTAAATTCACGCAAATGCCCGATATTGCTGCAGATTTTTCTCGATTGGAGGGCACGCCTTGATCACCCACGTCCACGATCAAACGGTAGATTAGTGTCCCTTCCAACGAGCACCGGTTCGATATACTAACAACATCGGGCAGCAACAATGGTTGTCCGCTAAACATCTCACCCACAGCCAATACATATCCATCATTAGATAACAGCGACTTGCTCCAAATCAACACTGTTTCAACGTTCTCGATCAACATCGACGAGTCTTCAATAACCGTCATTGACCTATCATCAAACAAAATCAATTCGTCGTCAACTTTCTTTCAATGAGCATCCACCTTATATCTCGTAGGGCACTGTTCATCAATCACCACTCATTCAACCTCAGCAAGTGCGGCGCCCCGACTCCTACCGCCCATTCTTACTACTATTTTATGTGACTGCATGTGATATAATTGAAATCTATATACGAAAATGCATACAAAATTTTTCCTTTTATATAAAGGAAATTCTTCTGTACAGTGCAAAATATTTCTAGGACATAAATACATAGGTGAGTGCGCAATGCGTGTTCAAAATAATCTATTGGCCCGCCACTCAGGTCGCATCCATATACACACTGCCACCTCAAAAGTCCTCCGTAAGCTTCATAATTTGGCCTCGCCTTCGTAAAGATCACGTACCGTGATCGCGTGAACCTACAACAAATAAATTCGTGGAATGAGCTTATAAAGCTCAGTAAGTGAAAGCCATGCATGCTATGCACGTGTCCTAAATTCGCAAAGGCATCCGCGCCAATGCTCCCTAGACCTCATATTTTTCCTTGTCTTGTCTTGTCATATAGGGCCTTCGGCTATCTTGCTATGCACCATCATGGAGCTCGAATCCACTAGGGATAAATAAATATAAGTGGCAATACCACTCAAGGGAGGCTAACCCTAGGGCGCCTTTTCTGTCCCAAGGTGGTTTCATACGCCACGCGGACGCTTCACACTAGTAGCCTAATCTGAGGTAGTCAACACCCGAGGTACCCTCGGTGTCGCGTACTCCCTCAGCTCGCATCCTCCAGGTTTCACGACCCGCCATGAGGGCATTAGCCCTAAAATCATGTCTTGCCTTGTACATGTCATGTCATAACGGTAGCGCCATACGACGTCACCATGGTAGCATAGAAGAGCCGTGACTCAACTGTGAGTCGACATCAGACCCCCATATCGGCGAATCTTTATCGCTCTAAGGCGATCGTATATTATGCACGCTATCATATCATGCCTTTTGTTCTAACGTGCGTGCACATGCTCATGTCATGAATATGCGTGTCATGCCATAATATCATGTAATTAAATCATGCGTGTCATGTAACGCAAATAATTCACGTAGGAAGTCACATAAAATCATAGAAACAAATAACACATAATTTCATACACATATAATTATGTGTTGTAGTTGGGACTTCCACTTACCTGATATCCTTAGCTTATTTAATCTTATCGTACTGTAAATCGCTAATCTTCGAACCCTAAATGTAGAAACATATAAAATTAGGGTTTGTTAGTCTAGTTATAATTTGACGAAATTGGCTTAATTTGGAAACCCTAGTTTTAACTTATAAATTTCAAAACCCTAAAAATTTAGAACTTACCCTAAACTGGGAAATAAAATTTTCAGAATAGATTTCGACATGTTTCATGAAATATGTCTTGACATTACACAAAGATTTCGAGTTTTATACTAAGTAATGTACAATATCGATATAGTTATAAGTTCTCGAGATTGGTAGTAAAATAACATTCGAGACATTGATATATAAAGTCGGTGTAAGAATTAAATGTCGACAAAAGGTCTCGACATAGTATTATAAAATGGATTTTGAGTTAAACCTCAACGTAAACCTCGACATGAACTTGGGACATAACATAAATCTAGATATATATTAAATGGACTCGATATCTATATTGGGGATGAAATCTCGAGTTCGACAATATAGTATATAACATATTATATAATATTTCCATGTATAACTCGAGATGAATCTCGACATTTTCAACACACATCTCGATATAAGATATAGAATGAATCTTAATATGTAAGGATTTCGAGTCTATCAACATGGATTTCGACATTTAAATCAAACATGAACTTCGATATTTCAATTCTGAACATTTCGATATGGATATGAATGTCGAAGTAACTTATATATAAAAATGTCGAGATTCTATACAAAATCTCGAAGTGGTTTTCAACATGGTTTCGAGATTCATCATCTGGGAATTCCTATCATCGATTGAAATTTCTTCAAGCTACCTTCTTCTTTGAAGTGTATTCTTATATTAGTATAACTTATAATAAAACCCTTAGAATCAGTAACCTACCTAAATTCAAAATCTTCCTTAGGATTTATAACAAAAAAAGATATACCGTAATTCTGACTTAAGCTCTCTGTTACCCTTTAATTCCTAAAAATGGAAACGAAGAATTATACTAACTAATAGAGAGAGATATACCTTTTTTAATGATATCTTGTTAGTGGTCTTAATTATTTCCTTCTCTGCCTTTGATCGAGCCGTCTCCCTCCCTTAGCGTTTTCTCTTTAGCGAATCTTCACTGTTAAAGTTCTTTTGTTTACTCCAGTTTTATCAATCGAATCGTTCTTGACAAGTTTTTTTAAGGGTTATCAACTTGATAAGGTATAAAGCAACGTGGCTTTTCTTTGTTTCTAAGTGACCAATGTTTATCTTTTATAATATTAATTGTTTTGTCGTATTTTCATCCTATACCTAACGTAACCTAATGTACAAATGACATTAAGTAGTTATATTTAATATTTATAATATCTCAACTATTAATGTTAAATTTTCTATATACATAGAAAACCCTATACTCCAAGTTTCGGAATTCTAATATATCGAGGTTCTCCTATTTAGCGACATTCTCTTTTCAACCTCCTATAATTTCGACATTTATACTACTTGTATTTCAAGGTCGGCTTTCTTCCAATACTATAGATTCCGTGGTTGATTAATCAATACGAAGGTTGCGAGGTGTGTTCTGAAATTATTCCTGCCAATTTGTGTTTCCCCGAAACATGGTATCAACACCAATTATACTAAATTAAAGTTTCTAGGTTACCATGTATTAGAAACCCTAATAGCACCCAATTGAAATCATGTTAACACATAAAATTTTAAAACATATTCCATGCAGTCACGTAAGTCACATATTATGTATGCATATTATTGGCCGGCTTACTTACGGGACTCGGGTATTGCATCCTCCCCCCCTTAAAAGGGATTTCGCCCCCGAAATCAGGCAGGGAGAAATAGCTCAGGATAGCAGTTTTCTCATGTCATCTTCTCGTTCCCACGTAGCTTCCTCCGTGGACTGATTCTGCCATAATACCTTGACTAACGGAATTTCTTTATTCCGTAGTCGTTCCATATCGTACATAAGGATTTCCACTGGTTTCTCCTCGTAGCTCAAATCTGGCTTGAGCTGTTGCTGAAGATTTTCAGTATTTAGCACATGGCTTGGGTCTGCGACGTATTTACGCAACGTTGATACATGAAAGACGTCATGCACCTGAGCTAGCGACATAGGTAATTCTAATTGATAGGCAACCTCGCCAACTTCCTTAAGGATTCAGAACTGTCCTATATAACGCGGACTTAGATTACCTTTCTTTCCAAATCGTTTCACGCCTTTCATTGGGGATACCTTCAAGAATACAAAGTCATTTACTTGAAACTAGTGGTCTACGCTTTTGATCTGCGTAGCTTTTCTGTCTGCTTTGGGCCATTTTCATCCTTTCTCGTATTCGAGTAATGGCTTCTGTCATTTCTTGTACTAAATCAGGACCTAATATTGCCCGTTCTCCAACTTCGTCCCAGTGAATTGGAGATCTGCATTTGCGTCCGTATAGAGCTTCATATGGAGCCATTCCGATTGTTGCGTGGAAGCTGTTGTTGTATGAAAATTCAATCAAAGGAAGATATCGGCTCCAATTTCTTTTAAAATCGAGCACACAGGCTCTTAGCATATCTTCCAACGTCTGGATTGTTCGTTCAGATTGCCCGTCTGTCTGAGGATGGTAGGCAGTACTAAAAGATAACTTAGTTCCCATGGCTTTCTGCAAACTCATCCAGAACTTGGATAGAAACCTTGAATCACGATCAGAAATAATCGAGATTGGGACTCCATGAAGTCGTACTATTTCTTGGATATATAATTTCGCGTATCTTTCCATTGAAAATGTTGAGCTAATCGGTAGAAAGTGAGCGGACTTGGTCAATCGATCAACAATGACCCATATAGCTTCGTGGCCTTTCACAGTCTTAGGTAAGCCAACAACGAAGTCCATGGTAATGTGGTCCCACTTCCATTCAGGTACTGACAGGGATTGCAAGGTTCCTGCCGGTCGTTGATGTTCCGCCTTAATTTGCTGGCATGTCAGGCATTGACTTACAAATGTTGCAATTTCTCGTTTCATCCCAGGCCACCAGTAGTTGGCTCGGAGATCTCTGTACATCTTTGTTGCTCCTGGGTGGATTGAGTAGACAGTAGTATGGGCTTCCATCATGACAGTCTTTCGTAGTTCGGCGTCGTTAGGAACATATAAACGTCTTCCGTAATATAAGCTTCCGTCGTCTCGTATGGCGAAGTCTGGAGATCTTTGCACTATAGGAGTTTCTTTAATTTTCAGATATAACTCGTCGTTCTCCTGGGCTTTCGTAATCTGCTCCATCAGTGTAGGCCTAAAATTTAGAACTTACCCTAAACTGGGAAATAAAATTTTCAGAATAGATTTCGACATGTTTCATGAAATATATCTTGACATTAGATTTCGAGTTTTATACTAAGTAATGTACAATATCGATATAGTTATAAGTTCTCGAGATTGGTAGTAAAATAAGATTTCGAGACATTGATATATAAAGTCGGTGTAAGAATTAAATGTCGACAAAAGATCTCGACATAGTATTATAAAATGGATTTTGAGTTAAACCTCAACGTAAACCTCGACATGAACTTGGGACACAACATAAATCTAGATATATATTAAATGGACTCGATATCTATATTGGGGATGAAATCTCGAGTTCGACAATATAGTATATAACATATTATATAATATTTCCATGTATAACTCGAGATGAATCTCGGCATTTTCAACACACATCTCGATATAAGATATTGAATGAATCTTAATATGTAAGGATTTCGAGTCTATCAACATGGATTTCGACATTTAAATCAAACATGAACTTCGATATTTCAATTCTGAACATTTCGATATGGATATGAATGTCGAAGTAACTTATATATAAAAATGTCGAGATTCTATACAAAATCTCGAAGTGGTTTTCAACATGGTTTCGAGATTCATCATCTGGGAATTCCTATCATCGATTGAAATTTCTTCAAGCTACCTTCTTCTTTGAAGTGTATTCTTATATTAGTATAACTTATAATAAAAACCTTAGAATCAGTAACCTACCTAAATTCAAAATCTTCCTTAGGATTTATAACATAAAAAGATATACCGTAATTCTATTCTTAAGCTCTATGTTACCCTTTAATTCCTAAAAATGGAAACGAAGAATTATACTAACTAATAGAGAGAGATATACCTTTTTTAATGATATTCTTGTTAGTGGTCTTAATTATTTCCTTTCTCTGCCTTTGATCGAGCCGTCTCCCTCCCTTAGGGTTTTCTCTTTAGCGAATCTTTACTGTTAAAGTTCTTTTGTTTACTCCAGTTTTATCAATCTAATCGTTCTTGACAAGTTTTTTTAAGGGTTATCAACTTGATAAGGTATAAAGCAACGTGGCTTTTCTTTGTTTCTAAGTAACCAATGTTTATCTTTTTTAATATTAATTGTTTTGTCGTCTTCTCATCCTATACCTAACGTAACCTAATGTACAAATGACATTAAGTAGTTATATTAATATTTATAATATCTCAACTATTAATGTTAAATTTTCTATAGAAAACCCTATACTCCAAGTTTCGGAATTCTAATATATCGAGGTTCTCCTATTTAGCAACATTCTCTTTTCAACCTCTTATAATTTCGACATTTATACTACTTGTATTTCAAGGTCGGCTTTCTTCCAATACTATAGATTCCGTGGTTGATTAATCTATACGAAGGTTGCGAGGTGTGTTCTGAAATTATTCCTGCCAATTTGTGTTTCCCCAAAACATGGTATCAACACCTAATATACTAAATTAAAGTTTCTAGGTTACCATGTATTAGAAACCCTAATAGCACCCAATTTGAAATCATGTTAACACATAAAATTGTAAAACATATTCCATGCAGTCACGTAAGTCACATATTATGTATGCATATTTATTGGCCGGCTTACTTACGGGACTCGGGTATTACAGCAAGAACCTGCAATTTTTGTTCATTTTTCAAAACAGTCCCGAAATGATTTTTCGGTTGAAGAGAGCTCTGCACTATTTTGCATCCTCGATCAGGTAAGTTTGGCTTCTCCCTAACGTGCAATTGCTCACTAGCCCACCGTCCTCTATCGAATGGCAGTTTCACTTCAACGGCCCAGCTGCTCAATGAACCACCTCCTTTGATCGAGCGACATATCTTGGCACTCCCCGATGGGCATCAGGTCCACTTCGATTAGTTTTGGCGAGGCTACAACTGCGGCACCGACTTCATTTCGTTATCAATGAAGGACAATTCAACCTCAGCCGGCAATTCCACATCGCCCAACATCAGTGAGTCATCCATCAATCTTACGAGTTGTTTCTCAGCACACCCGCCATCGATCATCACTGACAACGAGCCATCTGCGGCAAACACTTGTTCAACTTTAGTCTCAACCAACCCGGACGAGTTCCCATCCTCAGCCAACATCAGAGAGTCCTCACCCACAGTCATACAAATTCAACCTCCCGCACCGAGACGTCAATCAACGCTGACGAGTGCTCGTCTTCCAACCCTGCTTGATCAACAGTCAGCAGCGCTTGAACACCATTCGTTGTCGGTTCGACAAGTTCTGTATTGTTAAACCTCTTGAGTGAGCTTCAGTGAATACGGTTCACATCGGGGGATTGTTGTCATCGCAGTACGTGCTGTACCATTCGAGAGCCTCACCTTCGACGTAGAGCCATGAGATCTTCGTTCGCTCGACATCAAGAGGGTCGTCAATGGCTAGTATTGCTTGCATTTCTCTACCCAATCTGCTAGTAATACGAATTTAAACATTCGGATTAATAGTTTTGGTGTTGACATCACAGGCTTAAGATATGAATCCGGAAGATCCAAAATATCAGTCTACACTAAGGAACGGATTTTACATTAGAAGACTGGATTGAACTAAGTAAGAAGGAAGAACTTGATCGCATACCGATTCACTATAATTACCAGTCAAGAACAGACTGAGGTGAAACAAGATTGACCGAGTTTGGATAGGCTGGATATACAGACAAGAGCGTACTAAGACAAAACGAAATATTCAGATAGACATTCAATGCAAGGCTGTCAGCCAAGAGGGAAGCAGAGGTCAATTAGCGCAAATAAGGAATGAAGCAAAAGTGGCAGGATAAATCGCAGCAGAAACCGGACAGGCCCATTTTGGAAAAGTCAATTAATGCACTATGCAGAGTGAAGAGTTTGTCTCACAACGGCTTCTAATTCAAACCTCAGCTATAAAAGGACGAATACAAGCTGAAGACAATCACTTCACGCGTTCTAAGCTATTATCAACAATCTTCAGACACTTCAAAGAGAGAGATATCAATAGTAAATTCAAAAGACATATAAATGATCATTATTTATGCTCTTTATTGCAACGGACTGTAAAAGGCTGTTGAAGTAGGTTGATTGTTATCTACGATTGCCTAGCTGATTCACTAGATTAAGCTGTGTTTAGCGGGTACGTTGTACTTTATCTTGTATAACTGAAGATCTAGTGAACATTCCTCTTGAGGAAGAAGGGGAGACGTAGGAGAGTTTAACTCCGAACTTCCATAAATAACTCTGTTCTTCACATACACTTACACCTCATTTTCTTATCGGTTACAACCGTTCTGTATCATCTTCTGCCTTGAAATTGACGGTCAGTCATGGAATGCCAGTCTACGCACATACCAATTAAATAGAAGAAAGAGCCAAGTGTTTATTCACCCCCCGCTAAACACATTAACCGATCCTAACAAGTGGTATCAGAGCGGGTTTATTCAATCATCGACTGATAAAAATGAATACCTCTAGCAGGCTACTGATGTTATCCCGGAAAACTTCCTGGAATGGAAAGTCCGTATGATGACTCATCTAGCGGCCCAAAACGAAGATATGTGGGACGTAATCACAGATGGACCTCCAACGCTGACAAAGATCAACCCACTACACACTCAAGATAAGTCACATCCACAAACAGTTGCCAAGGTAAAAAGTGAATGGACAGAGTGCGAAAAGAAACTGATGCATCTGGACAATGTGGCCAGGGACATTCTGTTCACACCACTGGATACCGGAACATTCAGATAAGTCATGCTGTGCAAAATCGCAAAGGAGGTCTAGACGAAACTCTGTCAAATCCATGAAGGAAATGAACCTACAAGAGAAAATAAGCTTATAGTAGTCATTCAGATATACGATGGGGTGAAGATGAAGCAGGGAGAATCAAAGACTAACTTCGAGAGCCGATTCATGAACATCATCAATGATCTAATTGCTCTTGGAAGAACATTGGAAAACCGAGATGTTGCTATCAAAATCATGAATGCGCTTCCTCGTGAATGGGGATGTGAAGACCATGGCCATGGGAGAATCAAAATATCTCAGCAAGGTACTGGTTCACGACCTCTTCGCTGATCTCAATGCCTATGATTTTGAACTACAAACGAGGATGGAAGAAGCAGTTACAGAACAACTGGTCAAAGCACTTGTAGCACCAGAAGCCTCAACCTCAGAAACAGCTGAGGAACTGACCGATGAAGTCATGGCACTTTTCGTGAAAAGATTCGGGAAGTTCATGAAGAAAAACCAAAGCAGTACTTCGAACGGTAAGAAATCATCAAACAATAAAACTGATAAAACTGATGTCTCCTGTTTTAATGTGGCGGGAAATGACACTGCTGTTGACTGCTGAGTGTCTAAGAAAGAGAAGGAGAAAGCTAATAACAAAAACAAGAAATATCAAAAGGTACTAGTAGCTAAAATGAAGAAACATGGGATGATACTGACTCTGAAGAATCAGATAGTGATGAGTTAGATGCCAGCAGTGACCAGGAAACCATGAATGTCTAATGCCCAACGTGACCGATGATGAGGTATATGAATCTATCTCGAATGAATTTTACAAAGGAAGGGCTACTTCAAGCCCTTCAAGAGATGGCTGATGAATATCGGAAGCTATCTCAGAAAATTAAGCAACAGAAGGGTAAGGGTGTTATCACATCGATTGATGAATCAATCGAAAGTGACCTCAGTCCATCAGGGGATCTGACTGAGGAGGTAAAACAGCTGAAGAAGGAGATCATGCAATTAAAATCTGAAAATTCTAGGCTAAGTTCTATTGTCCAGTCTTGGAATCTATCTAAGAAGAAAGTCGACGATCTTCAGAACAACATGAAGGATAGAAACGATAAGACAGGGCTAGGATTAAGGAACATATCGGACTAGTTGCCTCCTCATCACGCACTAGGAATACGAGGAATACCGGATGGATCAAGTTTGTTCAAGCGAGCTCTTCACAAACTAGTGACACCGACAAAACACCTAAACCACCAGTTAGAACTGAAAAAGGATATCAACCTAATATGAAGTCGTCAAGGGTTGTTGCTGCTCAAATTGGGTCGGGCATGAACACAGGTGCAATCAAAGGTACTATTATGAGAATGAGAACAGGGGTAGGCAATACCTGGAAGAAAAAATAGGAATGACTAGATCTAAAACTATTAAATATCTAATAGACCCAAGTACTGGACGAACTATTAGAGTCATCCAGATCTGGGTACCTAAGAACCTAATCCATTCCGGACCCAAGTAAAATTGGAGACCAATATATATATATATATATATATATATATATTATATATATACTTTTCTCTTGCAGGTATATATTGAGGAGTTAAATCAATCGGTGTGGTATCTAGACAGTGGATGCTGTCAGCACACGACCGGAAATGAAGGGCTGAAGCAGCTAAGGCCACAAATCGTCCGATCATCACCTTTTGGAGACAACGGTAAAGGTAAAACAATTGGAAAGGGAGTGATCACTCACAGGAATCTTACCATAGAGGATGTACACCTAGTACAAAGCCTTCACTATAATCTAATTAGCGTCAGTCAACTGTGTGGAAATAACTTTCTAGTGTCTTTTGAAAAAGATAAATGTTGTGAAAGATCAAACTGGGCACATACTGTTAACTGGTTATAGAACCGGTGGCACGTACAGAGTTCAATAGGGAGATCAGTCGGTATCTACACATACTATTTGCGTTATTTGTGTTATTTGCGTTAGTTATTTTCCTGCGTCGTTATTGATTTCGTATTCTTATTCGACGTATGTGTTTACTTCTTCGCCAATATTTGTTTCTCACTCATTGAAAGTACGATTCAGCGGTGAATGACCCGAAGCCATCCATCGGGCCCCATCGCTGATGCAGACCCGGATTTCGAAGGAAAGTTGCGAAGGAAGCTTAAGTACGATACCGAAGGAGCATCCACTAGCTCTCAGTACCGCTTAGATAGTTCGCAGGAATCCATCCAAAATTCACGTGTAGAGGCAGCCGTAGATAGTCCCTACATAGAAGTAGACATGGCGGACCACCGAGTGCCCGTCCACAACATTCCCGAGGAGGAACCATCACTTCCGGACATCCTCAAGAAAGCCGCGCTAGGCGGTACGGAGTCGGCGATTGTCATTCCGCCGATCGAGAACGACAATTTTGAATTGAAGCACTCTTGGCTTCAGATGATTTTCCAGACGGCCCAGTTCGAGGGCAACCCCGATGACGACCCTTACTCCCATTTGAAGGCATTTCTGACGGTGACCGACACCATCAAGATCAACGGTGTCCCGGGCGATGCAATCAAACTGATATGTTCCCGTTCTCGCTCAAGTTCAGGGCGAGAGACTGGTTGGATATGTTGCCACCCAGATCGATCACTACATGGGAGGAGATGCGAGCCGCCTTCATCAACCACTACTTCCCACTAACGAAGGTGCTCAGACTGAAGACGGAGATTTCTCTTTTCCACCAGAAGGATTCTGAAAACTTGTATGAGGTGTGGGAGCGTTATAAGGCTCTACTGAAGAGGTGCCCACAGCACGGGATGTCGAAGGCAGCCCAGATCAACCGATTTCACGAGGGGCTCAACGATCAGACTGTCCATATGCTAGATGGGGCCGCAGGAGGAGGACTCGTGAAGCTCATGCCACCGACGCTTGGAATCTGATCGAGGACTATTCGAGGAACAGTTTCATGAGGGGCAATACCAGGATGAAGACATCCGGTGTGTTCGGAGTTAGCGAGGAGACGGCCACTAATGCCAAGATCGAGGCGCTCCAGCAACAAATTGCCTCGACGAACTCCCAGTTGCAGACGGTGATTGGTGCATTACTTCCCAAGACCGGGCAGACACAGCCCGTGAACGCCGTATCCACGACCACACCGACACAGCACACACCTTACGTGCCCTTGTGCGGAATTTGCGGCGCAGACCACGAGACCTCAGAATACCAAGGTGGCCAGCGGAGTTACCAGCCCCAAGCGCATCCAAACCTGGCGTACGGGAATCAGAACCATCAGGGCCAAGGACCACCAGGGTTTCAGCTCAGACCGTCCGGATTCCAGAACGGGCCACCACGACAGTACCAGAATGCGCCCGCGGGAGGATCCGACGACATGAGGAGATGAAGGACATGATGAAGACGCTTCTCACGAATTTCATTAGCACCACTGCAGCCCACAAAAGTCGAATAATGAAGATGGAGGAGTACATGGAGGCGAATGACTTGCGTGCTCAGAACACGGACGCCTCGCTCAAAAAACTGGAGCAACAGGTGGGCCAGATGGCGAAGCAGCTGGCGGGGCATACTCAGGGATCGCTCCCAAGTTACACCGAGCTGAATCTCAAGGAGTACTGCAAGGCGGTGACGCTGAGGAATGGGCGAGAGTTGCAAGAAGTGCCCGCCAAGAAGAAGGCCAAGGAGAACGCCAGCTTCGAGAGCCACGACGAGCCCGAAGTAGAGGAGACCAGAGGCGACGACGTCGAGAAGGCCGCAGCTGAGAAGGAGAAGGTGGAACCCGAGAAGGAAAAGGTGACGGAGATCCAGCGGCCACCGGTGAAACCATACCAGCCAAAGATCCCGTATCCGGCCCGACTGAAAAAGGACAAGAATGAGGCTCAGTTTGGTAAATTTATGGGATGTGTAAGGAGTTGCATATTATATTATCTTTTGTTGAAGCTATTACGCAGATGCCCAGCTTCGCCAAGTTCTTGAAGGACCTGCTGACGAACAGAAGGAAGCTCGAACACGTCTCCACCGTTTGCCTGCGAGGATAGTGCTCGGCGATTCTCCAAAGCAAGATCCCTAAGAAGCTCAAGGATCCAGGGAGTTTTACTATTCCCTGTCTTATAGGAGATTTAGTGATTGAGCGTGCGTTAGTAGACCTAGGCGCTAGCATTAATCTTATGACGTATTCTATGTTTAAGCGTTTAGGACTAGGTGAGCAGCGACCCACTAGGATGAGTCTCCAACTAGCTGATAGATCGTTGAAGTACCCTCGAGGTGTTATCGAGGATGTCTTAGTTAAAGTCGATAAGTTTGTGATTCCCGCAGATTTCGTTATCTTAGATATGGAGGAAGATGTGACGACCCTCGTTTTCTAAGTAAGATTAGTGGCGGATTTCCGCAACATAAGCCGCGGAAGGCCTGTCTAATTAAAACTTTTTCCTAAATAATATATATTACTATAAAAGTCGGTCTACATCGTTATCTCTGTACGCGGGCCGAAGCCCCAAAATATCAAAAGAACCAAAAATCTTAAAGCCGATCCACAGGTCTTCATCCATGTACCGCCCCGCCCTCAAAAGTCCGTGGAGCACCGCCACCAGCCGCCTCAGTCTTGACGTGCGTCGGCGTCAGACTCAGTACCTACAACACGTAAACACTGACCGACTTGCCCAGTAGGTGAATAAAAATGCATGTATGCACGTGAACGCTCATTCCCAACCCCAATATCTTACATGCAATGTTCACTCTTTCTTTATCCCACAGTCCTATTTCAAATCACACAACACAGGGCCTTAGGTCAGACTCGACACCTCGCACGCCCATAATAATAATATACGGAAGCATACACTAGCAGCGTTTTGACGATCACGCAACTGCCCTGCTAGGCCGCTCTTCCGTAAGCGGTAGCCTACGCCGACAGCGTTTTGACGATCACGCAACTGCCCTGTCAGGTCGCTCCCTCCGCTGAAAATATAATCACGACGGTTTTGCACCTCGGGACGCTCACGCCCGAGTAGACAGATCGATCACGCCTGTCTGCCGTCAGGTGTCATACGAGTACCAACCTCGACTCCTCAACGAGTCAACAACAAAATCACAGACATCTCATTCTACCCCGCTCGACAATATTTCAAATCAACCGTCTCAATACGGTGTAAATATCTCACCCCTGTGATATGATATGCATATGCCATACATATAAACGTGATAACATATAAAAGCATGATCCACATGAACCGTACATAAAATATGTATAACACGTAAATCACGTAAATCATTGAAGCACATAAAACACGTAATTCAAATAAGTGTTTACGCATTGTAGATGAATAATTCACCTACCTGTCCTCCCCGCTATCGCTAAATAAGCGGTCTGATGGAATCCCTATAAGTTGATTCTCTTACTCAAGTCCTTAAACCGTTGGATTTATATGGTTGATGTTCTTTCGTTTTCTTCCTCGTCTCCTTCGTATGATCTCTTTTGTAAGTATTAAGAGTTTGTTTTTTTTTTTAATTTACAACTATGGATATATATGTACTAAGGTAGAGTTTCGAAAGCAATGATTTTGATTTGACATCTTGGTAGATAACTAGCTCTTTTCTCCTTTGGATTAAGTAATCTTGTAGTTATCTTATACTTTGGGCTTGTGGGCTTTATTTCGAATTTTATTAATGTAGTTATAGCCAATAACTTGACCTTATATATATCTTAGTATTATTACTCTTATTTATTGTTCTTATTAATTCTTTCGAACTTGGTTCAAAACTATATCAATTGTACTTCATACTTAATTTCTTTATCAGCTCTAATTCATAAAATTTACATAATTAATTATTTAAACATCCCGTATTATAATTTACGGGTATTACATCCTCCTCCCCTTAAGAGAATTTCGTCCCCGAAATTACGCCGACTGGAATACTCGGGATAACGAACTCTCATTTCATCCTCACGCTCCCAAGTGGCTTCCTCAATTGATTGATTTCGCCACAAGACCTTGACTAACGGAATAGTTTTATTCCGTAGTCGTTTCGACTCGTACATCAGAATTTCTACAGGCTTCTAACTCAAGTCGGGCTTGAGCTGTTGATAAAGAAACTCGTTCTGGATCACATGACTTGGGTCCGCGACGTATTTTCGTAATGTTGATACGTGGAATACGTCGTGAACTTGCATTAATGAAGCTGGCAGTTCTAATTGGTACGCAACTTCGCCGACTCGTTTGATAATTCTGAATGGGCCTATGTATCTTGGACTTAATTTCCCCTTTCGTCCGAAGCGTTTTACTCCTTTCATTGGGGAAATCTTTAAAAATACTTGATCGTCTTCTGCAAATTCCAAAGATCGTCGTCGATGATCTGCGTAACATTTCTGACGACTCTGTGCGGTTCGCATCCTTTCTCGAATTTTTGTGACAGCTTCTGTCATTTCTCGAATCGTATCCGGTCCTAATAGGGCTCGTTCGCCGATTCGTCCCAATGGATTGGAGAACGGCACTTGCGCCCGTATAAAGCTTTGTATGGCGCCATTCCGATTGTAGCATGAAAACTGTTATTGTATGAAAATTCTATGAGCGGCAAATACTTACTCCAGTTTCCTTTGAAATCGAGCACACATGCCCGTAGCATATCCTCGAGAGTCTGAATCGTTCGTTCAGACTGCCCATCGGTCTGGGGATGGTAAGTAGTACTGAACGAGAGCTTGGTACCCATTGCTTTCTGCAGGCTCTGCCAAAAGTTCGACAAAAATCTCGAATCTCGATCTGAGACTATAGAAATTGGAATTCCATGGAGGCGGATGATTTCCTGAATATATAATTCCGCATAGCGTTCCATGGAAAAAAGTGAAACTAATTGGAAGGAAATGAGCCGATTTGGTCAGGCGATCAACAATCACCCAAATAGCATCGTGGCCTTTCGTCGTTTTGGGTAAACCAACGACGAAATCCATTGTGATATAATCCCACTTCCATTCCGGAATGGGTAGAGGCTGTAGGGTTCCACCGGGTCGCTGGTGTTCCGCTTTAATCAATTGGCAGGTCATACATCGGTTTACAAACGCTGCGATGTCTTTCTTCATTCCTGGCCACCAGTATGTTGCTCGCAAATCTTGATACATTTTCGTGGATCCTGGGTGTACCGAATATGTGGTCGCGTGTGCTTCCTTCATTATCGTTTGTCGTAACTCCTCGTTGTTAGGTACATAAAGACGGTTCTTGTATAGCAAAGCTCCATCCTCTCGGATGTTAAAATCTTCGGGTAGTGCCTTCTTCATTTTTAGGTAGAGTTCGTCTTCTTTTTGTGTCTTCTTGATCTGTTCTAGCAGCGTGGGTTGGAGAGTTAGCGCTGCTAGTCTTTCCTCAACTTCGCCCAAATTAACTACCTCTATTCCAAGCTGATGTAACTCTGCATTCACCGCTTTTCGACTTAGCGCATCTGCGACTACGTTTGCCTTACCCGGATGATAGCTAATGACGCAATCGTAGTCCTTGACGAGCACCAGCCATCTTCGTTGTCGCATATTCAGTTCCTTCTGAGTGAAGAAATACTTCAAACTCTTATGGTCTGTGAAGATCTCACATTTCTCTCCGTAGAGATAATGTCTCCAGATCTTCAGAGCGAAGACCACTGCTGCTAATTCAAGGTCATGGGTTGGGTAGTTCTTCTCGTATTCTTTAGTTGTCGCGAAGCATAGGCAATCACCTTTCCGTTCTGCATCAGCACACATCCCAAGCCATTCTTCGAAGCATCACTGTATACCGCAAATCCTCCGATCCCTGATGGTATTGTCAATATTGGGGCAGAGGTAAGACGTTTCTTCAATTCTTGAAAGCTCTGTTCGCATGCTTCGGTCCATTTGAACGGAACGTTCTTCCTCATCAAATTAGTTAATGTAGAGGCAATACTAGAGAAGTCCGCTATAAACTTACGGTAGTATCCCGCAAGTCCCAGAAAACTTCGGACTTCGGTAGGAGTAGTAGGTCGTGGCCAGTTATTCACAGCTTCGATCTTACTCGGGTCCACAGAGTTTCCATTCCCAGAAATCACGTGTCCCAAGAAGGCTACTTGCTCAAGCCAAAATTCGCATTTCTTGAATTTGGCGTAGAGCTGTTTCTCTCGCAGGATTCCTAAGACGGTTCGTAGATGGCTTTCGTGTTCATCTCTTGTTTTAGAATAGATCAAAATATCGTCGATAAAGACGATAACGAACCGATCGAGGTAATCTTTGAAGACCCGATTCATCAAGTCCATAAATGCAGCTGGGGCATTTGTCAGTCCAAAAGGCATGACCAAAAACTCGTAATGACCGTACCTCGTGCTGAATGCAGTTTTAGGAACATCTACCTCCCTGATCTTCAACTGATGGTATCCCGAACGGAGGTCAATTTTCGAGAATACCGTCGCTCCTTGTAATTGGTCAAACAGATCATCCATCCTTGGCAGGGGATATTTATTCTTGATCGTGATCTTATTCAATTCTCGGTAGTCGATGCATAGTCGCATCGACCCATCCTTCTTTCGCACAAAAAGAACGGGTGCGCCCCACGGTGAAAAACTCGGCTGGATAAACCCTTAGATAGTAGGTCTTCTAACTGTTCCTTCAACTCCTTTAACTCATTCGGTGCTAAACGGTAAGGGGCTTTAGAGATTGGGGCAGACCCCGAAATCAGATCTATCGTGAACTGTATTTCTCGATCAGGGGGTAACCCCGGGAGATCATCGGGAAATACATCAGCGTACTCGTTGACTATAGGTACATCTTTTAGTTCCGGTTGAGGTAAGTCCTCTGCCTTTACCGCATATACGAGATAAGACTCACAACCTGACCTCAAAAGTCGTTGCGTCTTCAGAGCTGATATTCGTGGAATACTATTCTTATTCGCTTTACCCGAAAAAGTGAATGCTTCTTCTTCAGGCAGCTGGAATTTAACGACCTTTTGTTGCAATCTATGATGGCTCCATATCTTGAAAGCCAATCCATCCCGAAGATGACATCGTAGTCGTTCATCGGGATTACAATCAGGTCGGCACTCAAGTTCCTACCCTCAATATCTACGACGCATCCTTCAATACTTGATTAGTACGCGCCGGGTCACCATGTGGTAGAGTAACTATATAGTTGCATTCGGATGAGGTAGGAGATATTCCTACCTTCGCCACGTACTTAGTCGACACAAATGAATGTGTGGCTCCAGAATCAATTAGCACAGAAGTGGGCACGTTATAGATAGTTAACGTACCCGTTACAACAGAAGGGTTCGCCTCGGCCTCCTCTTTGGTAACTGTGAAAACCCGTGCAGGAACCGGTGGAGGTCGAACCGGTGGTTGAGTCGGGTTCTGGGGTAAAGTCGTATTGCAATTCCTAGCATAATGCCCCATTCTTCCACATCTGAAACACTGTGGGTTCGGGTTGGGTCTGGGTTGATAACAGGCGCCGAAGTGGTACGGCCACACTGTCCGCACTGGGGTGCTGGGTTTGGAGGTCTGTTTTGAATATTTACAAGTCCCTGATTCAGCACTGGGCGCCAATTCTGCTGACCCTGACGATTTCCTTGGCCTTTGTTGAAAAATTGGCGTTTACGGTCATTTCCAGGTCCTTGCTGACTCTCCCTCCTCTTCTTCGCCACCTGATCTTCAGAAATCTGAGCCTCGGCCTGCTCAGCTACCATGGCCCTTTCTGCTACTTGGGTGAATTCCATCTGTCGAGCCCCTGAGATACTTAGGTCGCGATAAAGTTCCGGTTTGAGGCCAGTAATGAACCTCGTCACCTTCAACGAATTAGTTGCGACCATATGAGGAGCAAAACGGGATAGTTCCTCGAATCGACGAATATATTGGGCCACCGGCATTGCTCCCTGTTTCAGATTCATGAACTCTTGCATTCGTCGTTCCTGTTCATGGGCGGTAAAGTACTTACTATGAAAGAGTTCCCTGAATCGCTCCCACGTCATTACCACTGGATCTTCCAAGACTTTCACAGCGTCCCACCAGAAGCGAGCATTCCCTCTGAGCATAGAAATGGCGCAAAGTACCTTCTCGTTTTCAGGTACACGGCTGTAGATAAACATATCTTCTATAGTTCGTAGCCAATCTTCAGCCACTGCTGGGTCCGTAGCATCGGTAAAGGTTGGGGGATCCATTTTTCGAAAGCGCTCTCCTATAATTCCTACATGCGCTGGCTGTGGGGAAGGACGATGTTCAGACAAGCTATGATGATGAAGTAGCTCGTCGATTTGATCTGACTGGCGATTGATATGGTCTGACTGACGTTGAAGCAATTCGGTCAGTCGTAAGATAGTAGAGTCCCTTTCATTTGGAGGGGACTCTGGCTCAGCCCTACGGCTGGATTCAGGAACATGTTCACTAAGAGTTCTTGGCATTTTCAACTACTATCTACAATAATTTATATAAAGCACATATCAGATAACACATAATCACATAATCAAGCATTTAACTTACAGGCCAGGCTGGTTCTCCAGGCTTTTGAGCGACAGTACATGGACAGTCTTCAGAACCTAAACCGAAGCTCTGATACCACCTGCGACGACCCTCGTTTTCTAAGTAAGATTAGTGGCGGATTTCCGCAACGTAGCCGCGGAAGGCCTGTCTAATTAAAACTTTTTCCTAAATAATATATTACTATAAAAGTCGGTCTACATCGTTATATCTGTACGCGGGCCGAAGCCCCAAAATATCAAAAGAACCAAAAATCTTAAAGCCGATCCACAGGTCTTCATCCATGTACCGCCCCGCCCTCAAAAGTCCGTGGAGCACCGCCACCAGCCGCCTCAGTCTTGACGTGCGTCGGCGTCAGACTCAGTACCTACACACGTAAACACTGAGCGACTTGCCCAGTAGGTGAATAAAAATGCATGTATGCATGTGAACGCTCATTCCCAACCCCAATATCTTACATGCAATGTTCACTCTTTCTTTATCCCACAGTCCTATTTCAAATCACACAACACAGGGCCCTAGGTCAGACTCGACACCTCGCGCGCCCATAATAATAATATACGGAAGCATACACTAGCAGCGTTTTGACGATCACGCAACTGCCCTGCTAGGCCGCTCTTCCGTAAGCGGTAGCCTACGCCGACAGCGTTTTGACGATCACGCAACTGCCCTGTCAGGTCGCTCCCTCCGCTGAAAATATAATCACGACGGTTTTGCACCTCGGGACGCTCACGCCCGAGTAGACAGATCGATCACGCCTGTCTGCCGTCAGGTGTCATACGAGTACCAACCTCGACTCCTCAACGAGTCAACAACAAAATCACAGACATCTCATTCTACCCCGCTCGACAATATTTCATATCAACCGTCCTCAATACGGTGTAAATATCTCACCCCTGTGATATGATATGCATATGCCATGCATATAACGTGATAACATATAAA
The DNA here is from genome assembly GCA_027422505.1 of Craterostigma plantagineum. NCBI lineage: Eukaryota > Viridiplantae > Streptophyta > Magnoliopsida > Lamiales > Linderniaceae > Craterostigma > Craterostigma plantagineum. The sequence continues at coordinate 183,236 of JAPQWV010000721.1, forward strand.
AGCATGATCCACATGAACCGTACATAAAATATGTAATAACACGTAAATCACGTAAATCATTGAAGCACATAAAACACGTAATTCAAATAAGTGTTTACGCATTGTAGATGAATAATTCACCTACCTGTCCTCCCGCTATCGCTAATAAGCGGTCTGATGGAATCCCTATAAGTTGATTCTCTTACTCAAGTCCTTGAACCGTTGGATTTATATGGTTGATGTTCTTTTCGTTTTCTTCCTCGTCTCCTTCATATGATCTCTTTTGTAAGTATTAAGAGTTGTTTTTTTTTTCTTTTTTTTTTTTTTCCTCTTTTTTTTTTTCTTTTTTTTTTTCTTTTTTTTTTTTTTTTTTTTTTTCTTTTCTTTTTTTTTCTTTTTTTTTTCCTTTTTTTTCTGTTTTATTTTCTTTTTTTTCTCTTTTCCTTTTCCTTTTTTTCTTTCTTTTTTTTTCTTTTTTTTTTTCTTTTTTTTTTCTTTTTTTTTTCCTTTTTATTTTCATTTTCTTTCTTTTCTCTTTTTTTTTTACTTTTTTTTTTATTTTTTTTTCCTTTGTTTTTTTTTCTTTTTTTTTCTTATTTTTTTTTTTTCTTTTCTTTTTTTCTTTCCTGTGACGACCCTCGTTTTCTAATTAAGGTTAGTGGCGGATTTCCGCAACGTAAGCTGCGGAAGGCCCGTCAATTAAAAACTTTTTCCTAAAAGATAATATAATATAATAAAATATTATTTTACATAGTAGTATCTGTACAACGGGCGTAGCCCCAAAACGTCAAAAGAACAAAAACCCTATTATCGCTCCACAGGTCTTCATCCATGTACTGCCCCGCCCTCAAAAGTCCGTGGAGCACCGCCACCAGCCGCCTCAGTCTTGACGTGCGTCGGCGCCAGACTCAGTACCTACACACGTAAACACTGAGCGACTTGCCCAGTAGGTGAATAAAAATGCATGTATGCACGTGAACGCTCATTCCCAACCCCAATATCTTACATGCAATGTTCACTCTTTCTTTATCCCACCATCCTATTTCAAGTCACACAACACAGGGCCCTAGGTCGGACTCGACACCTCGCGCGCCCATAATAATAATATACGGAAGCTTACACTAGCAGCGTTTTGACGATCACGCAACTGTCCTGCTAGGCCGCTCTTCCGTAAGCGGTAGCCTACGCCGACAGCGTTTTGACGATCACGCAACTGCCCTGTCAGGTCGCTCCCTCCGCTGAAAATATAATCACGACGGTTTTGCACCTCGGGACGCTCACGCCCGAGTAGACAGATCGGTCACGCCTGTCTGCCGTCAGGTGTCATACGAGTACCAACCTCGACTCCTCAACGAGTCAACAACAAAATCACAAACATCTCATTCTACCCCGCTCGACAATATTTTAAATCAACCGTCTCAATACGGTGTAAATATCTCACCCCTGTGATATGATATGCCATGCATATAAACGTGATAACATATAAAAGCATGATCCACATGAACCGTACATAAAATATGTATAACACGTAAATCACGTAAATCATTTAATCACATAGAAGCACATAAAGCACAAACATGTGTTTACGTATTGTAGATGAATAATTCACCTACCTGTCCTCCCGCTATCGCTAAATAAGCGGTCTGATGGAATCCCTATAAGTCGATCCTCTGAATACATAAATATAACAATATCAGTATATTTGCTAAACTACATAAGTTTTCAAGTTCCTAAACCCTAATTATAGAAAACCCTAAAATTTATGAAAACCTAAAAATAATAATATTCCTAAAAATAAATAAACCCTAAAATATTGAAAACCCTAGAAATAGCAAAATCCTAAAATTCCTAAAATGCTAAAATGTCGAGGTTATTAAGTTATATCGACATCCACTAAATGTCGAACCCTTAGAAATATCGAGGCCCTCATTTCTTGAAAAGTCGAAACCACTTGTAGAATGTCGAGACATCTAATTAAATGTCAAGATTTGGTTGGTCAAAACAACATGGAAAATGTCGAAATAAGATAGAGGATTTCGAGATCAGTTAAATGTCGAAACTATTCAATCGATTGCTTTAAGATTATGAAACTTAGTCATGCTCAACATTAGACCTAAGCCTACCACGTGTACCTACTTTACTTCTTTTGCTCAATTACCATCATTATGTATATATATCTATATATTTGTAACTAGTCACATCATTCTATTTGATTGTATGTATCCACATGGTCTCAAGAAGTTTCCAAGTTTTTGTACGAAATTTTCAAAACAATGTCGACATTTTATTAGACTTGTCAAGAATTTGTTGGGGAATTAAATGTCGAGGCCTGCAACATGCTTATAAATGTCGAGATCTATTTATCAGAAATTCCAAAATCTGTTCATGAGTCATCTCGAAATTCTTCCATGCTACATAAATGTATCGACGTCCTACCTGTAAAATATATCGACATTTACTTAGGAGAAGGGGTGAAAACTCTTATTACATATCGACATTTTCAATTGCCGAGATCTTAGTTAACAATTGTCGGAATTATGATTTACAAATTATAAGAACTTAATACTTCAGACATTATCAAAACCCCAGAAATCTCCAATATGCTATCTCCCTAATAGTCCTTATAAATTTAACATACTATTTCTTAAGCTTCACAAGAGCAACATAGCGTAAGCAAGTCGCCATTCTTTCCCACTTCGACTTCTTTGGATGCGTTAAAATGTTATGATCGTGCTAAGGCTTTCCTAGGTTATCACAGCTTCATATAATAATATATTGATACTAAAAACAGATTAGATATTAAGTATAAAATTATACCTTACTTCCCAGTTCGATAAGCCCTTACGAATTTACAATATCTCTTTCCTTCTTGGTTTTCTTTGTCTAACCTTTGTCCTCGTTCGTTCCTCTTCTTAGTTAGGGTTTTATGGATGTGTATTATGATTTTTGAACTTGGTAATTGAAGTGACGGTGCTGATAACATTTTCCTTGAGACTTAAGTAACGTTCCTATTGAAGCTTATCTATAAAGTTTGGGTAAATCTTTAAAATTAAATTAGGCCCATCTCAAGTCTTTCGGCCATTATAAGTTCATATATTATCACTTTATTAATCATAGCCTAACATTATCAATCCATATATTAATTTCAGATATTTTTGTTAAATTTCGGGATATGTTTGAAATGATTAAAATTTATGTTTTTTGTTTCGAAATTTTAATTTCTTAACAAACTTCCTAATTCACAAAATTACATATTTAACCACATCAAAATCCTGTGTTAATTTACGGGTATTACATCCTCCCCCCCTTAAAGAAATTTCGTCCCCGAATTACGCCGACTGGAATAACTCGGGATAACGAACTCTCATATCATCCTCACGCTCCCACGTGGCTTCCTCAACTGATTGATTCCGCCACAAAACCTTAACTAACGGAATAATCTTATTCCGAAGTTGCTTTATCTCGTACATCAAAATCTCTACAGGCTTCTCTTCGTAACTCAAGTCAGGATTGAGTTGTTGATAAAGAAGCTCATTTTGGATAACATGGCTCGGGTCCGCGACGTATTTTCGTAATGTCGATACGTGAAATACGTCGTGAACTTGCGATAGTGAGGCCGGTAACTCTAGTTGGTACGCGACTTCGCCAACTCGTCTGATAATTCTAAACGGGCCTATGTATCTGGGGCTCAGCTTGCCCTTTCGTCCGAAGCCTTTTACTCCTTTCATCGGGGAGATTTTTAGGAACACTTGGTCATCTTCTACAAATTCCAATGGTCGTCGTCGATGATCTGCGTAGCTCTTCTGACGACTCTGTGCGGTTCGCATCCTTTCCCGAATCTTCGTCACAGCTTCTGTAATTTCTCGGATCATATCAGGTCCTAACAATGTTCGCTCACCGATTTCGTCCCAATGGACTGGGGATCGGCATTTGCGCCCGTATAACGCCTCGTATGGCGCCATCCCGATAGTAGCGTGGAAGCTATTGTTATAGGAAAACTCTATCAGTGGTAGATACTTACTCCAGTTTCCTTTGAAATCGAGCACGCACGCCCGTAGCATATCCTCAAGAGTTTGAATCGTTTGTTCAGACTGCCCGTCGGTTTGGGGATGGTAAGCAGTACTGAATGAGAGCTTGGTTCCCATCGCTTTCTGTAGGCTTTGCCAAAAGTTAGACAGAAATCTTGAATCTCGATCCGAGATGATAGAAATTGGAATTCCATGGAGGCGGATGATTTCCTGAATATACATTCAGCGTAGCGTTCCATGGAAAAAGTGGAACTAATTGGAAGGAAATGAGCCGATTTGGTCAGGCGATCAACAATTACCCAAATAGCATCGTGGCCTTTCGTCGTTTTGGGTAACCAACGACGTTCCATCGTGATATGATCCCTCTTCCATTCTGGAATGGGTAGAGGCTGTAGGGTTCCACCGGGTCGCTGGTGTTCCGCTTTAATCAATTGGCAAGTCATACATCGGTTCACGAATGCAGCGACGTCTTTCTTCATTCCCGGCCACCAGTATGTTATTCGTAAATCTTGATACATCTTTGTGGCTCCTGGGTGTACCGAATATGTGGTCGTGTGTGCTTCCTTCATTATCGTTTGTCGCAGCTCCTCATGGTTAGGTATATAAAGACGGTTCTTGTATAGCAAAGCTCCATCCTCTCGGATGTTAAAATCTTCGGGTAGTGCCTCCTTCATTTTTTGGTAGAGTTCGTCTTTTTCTTGTGTCTTCTTGATCTGTTCTAGCAGCGTGGGTTGGAGAGTTAGCGCTGCTAGTCTTGCCTCAACTTCGCCCAAATTAACTACCTCTATTCCAAGCTGATGTAACTCTGCATTCACCGCTTTTCAACTTAGCGCATCTGCGACTACGTTTGCCTTACCCGGATGATAGCTGATGACACAATCGTAATCCTTGACGAGCTCCAGCCATCTTCGCTGTCGCATATTCAGTTCTTTCTGGGTGAAGAAATACTTCAAACTCTTATGGTCTGTGAATATCTCACATTTCTCTCCGTAGAGATAATGTCTTCAGATCTTCAGAGCGAAGACCACCGCTGCTAATTCGAGGTCATGGGTTGGGTAGTTCTTCTCGTATTCCTTTAGTTGTCGCGAAGCATAGGCAATCACCTTTCCGTTCTGCATCAGCACACATCCCAAGCCATTCTTCGAAGCATCGCTGTATACTGCAAATCCTCCGGTTCCCGATCGTATTGTCAATATCGGAGCAGAGGTAAGACGTTTCTTCAACTCTTGAAAACTCTGTTCGCATGCTTCGGTCCATTTGAACGGAACGTTCTTCCTCGTCAGATTGGTTAATGTAGAGGCAATACTGGAGAAGTCCGCTATAAATTTACGGTAGTATCCTGCCAGTCCCAGAAAACTTCGGACTTCGGTAGTAGTAGTGGGTTGTGGCCAATTATTCACAGCTTCGATTTTACTCGGGTCTACGGAGATTCCATTCCTGGAAATCACGTGTCCCAGGAAGGCTACTTGCTCAAGCCAGAATTCACACTTCTTGAATTTGGCGTAGAGCTGTTTTTCTCGCAGGATTCCTAAGACGGTTCGTAGATGGTTCTCGTGTTCGTCTCTTGTCTTAGAATAGATCAAAATATCGTCGATAAAGACGATAACGAACCGATCGAGGTAGTTTTTGAAGACTCGATTCATCAAGTCCATAAAAGCAGCTGGGGCGTTTGTCAGTCCAAAAGGCATGACCAGAAACTCGTAATGGCCGTACCTCGTACTGAACGCAGTTTTTGGAACATCTGCCTCCCTGATCTTTAACTGATGGTATCCCGAACGGAGGTCGATTTTCGAGAATACCGAAGCTCCTTGCAATTGATCGAATAGATCATCGATCCTTGGCAAAGGGTATTTATTCTTGATCGTGATCTTATTCAACTCCCTGTAATCGATGCAGAGTCGCATCGACCCATCCTTCTTTCGCACAAAAAGAACGGGTGCGCCCCATGGCGAAAAACTCGGCTGGATAAACCCTTTAGATAGTAGGTCCTCCAGCTGTTCCTTCAACTCCTTTAACTCGTTCGGTGCTAAACGGTAAGGGGCTTTAGAAATTGGGGCTGATCCTGGCATCAGATCTATCTTGAACTGTATTTCTCAATCAGGGGGTAACCCGGGAGATCGTCGGGAAATACATCAGAGTATTCGTTAACTACAGGTACATCTTTTAGTTCCGGCTGAGGTAAGTCCTCCGCCTTCACTGCATATACGAGATAAGACTCACAACCTGACCTCAAGAGTCGTTGAGCCTTCAGAGCCGATATTCTTGGAATACTATTCTTATCTGACTTACCCGAAAAAGTGAATGCTTCTTCTTCGGGCAGTTGAAATTTAACGACCTTCTTGTTGCAATCTATGATGGCTCCATATCTTGAAAGCCAATCCATTTCGAAGATGACATCGTAGTCGTTCATCGGGATTACAATCAGGTCGGCACTCAAGTTCCTACCCTCAATAACTACGACGCATCCTTTCAGTACTTGGTTGGTATGCGTCGGATCCCCGTGTGGTAGAGTAACTACATAGTTGCATTCAGATGAGGTAGGAGATATTCCTACCTTCGTCACATACTTAGCCGACACAAATGAATGTGTGGCTCCAGAGTCAATTAGCACCGAAGTGGGCACGTTATAGATAGTTAACGTACCCGTCACAACAGAAGGGCTCACCTCGGCCTCCTCATTGGTAAGAGTGAAAACCCGTGCAGGAACCGGTGGAAGTCGAAATGGTGTTCGGGTCAGGTTCTGGGGCATGTTCGTGTTACAGTTCCTTGCATAGTGCCCCATTCTTCCGCATCAGAAACACTGTGGATTTGGGTTGGGTCTGGGTTGATAACAGGCGCCGAAGTGGTAACGGCCACACTGTTTGCATTGGGGTGCTGGGTTTGGAGGTTTGCTCTGAATATTTACGGGTCCCTGATTCAGCGTCGGGCGCCAGTTCTGTTGGCCCTGGCGATTCCTTGGCTACCTTGACCTTTGTTGAAAAATTTGCGCTTGCGATCACTTCCAGGTCCTTGCTGACTCTCCCTCCTCTTCTTCGCCTCCTGAGCTTCGGAAATCTGAGCCTCAGCTTGCTCCGCTATCATGGCCCTTTCTGCCACTTGGGTAAATTCCATCTGTCGGGCCCCCGAGATACTTAAGTCACGATAAAGCTCAGGTTTGAGGCCCGTAATGAACCTCGTCACCTTGAGTAGATTTGTTGCCACCATGTGAGGAGCGAAACGGGACAACTCCTCGAATCGACGGATATATTGAGTTACAGGCATTCCTCCTTGCCTGAGATTCATAAATTCTAGCATCCGTCGTTCCTGTTCATGGGCAGTAAAATATTTTCCGTGGAACAATTCTCTAAATCTTTCCCACGACATATTCGTCGGATCTTCTAGGACTTTAACGGTAACCCACCAGAATCGGGCGTTTCCTCTGAGCATGGAAACGGCGCACAAGACTTTTCATTCTCAGGCAGACGACTATATATGAACATATCTTCTATAGTACGCAGCCAATCTTCCGCCACTGCTGGGTCCGTAGCATCAGCAAAGGTTGGGGGATCCATTTTCCGAAATCGTTCCCCTATAATTTCTACACGCGCTGGCTGTGGGGGAAGGACGATGTTCAAACGAGCTATGATGATGGAGTAGCTCGTCGATTTGACTCGACTGGCGATTGATATGTTCCGACTGACGTTGAAGTAAATCGGTCAGTCGTATTATAGTAGAGTCCCTTTCATTTGGAGGGGACTCCGGTTCAGCCCTACGGCTGGATTCAGCCACATGTTCACTACGGGTTCTGGCATTTTTCAACTATTATCTACATTAATTCAAATAAAACACATATCAGATAACCCATAATCACATAATCAAGCATTTAACTTACAGGTCAGGCTGGTTCTCCAGGCTTTTGAGCGGCAGTACATAGACAGTCTTCAGAATCTAAAGCCTAAGCTCTGATACCACCTGTGACGACCCTCGTTTTCTAATTAAGGTTAGTGGCGGATTTCCGCAATGTAAGCTGCGGAAGGCCCGTCAATTAAAAACTTTTTCCTAAAAGATAATATAATATAATAAAATATTATTTTACATAGTAGTATCTGTACAACGGGCATAGCCCCAAAAACGTCAAAAGAACAAAAACCCTATTATCGCTCCACAGGTCTTCATCCATGTACTGCCCCGCCCTCAAAAGTCCGTGGAGCACCGCCACCAGCCGCCCTCAGTCTTGACGCGCGTCGGCGCCAGACTCGGTACCTACAACACGTAAACACTGAGCGACTTGCCCAGTAGGTGAATAAAAGTGCATGTATGCACGTGAACGCTCATTCCCAACCCCAATATCTTACATGCAATGTTCACTCTTTCTTTATCCCACCATCCTATTTCAAGTCACACAAACACAGGGCCCTAGGTCGGACTCGACACCTCGCGCGCCCATAATAATAATATACGGAAGCTTACACTAGCAGCGTTTTGACGATCACGCAACTGCCCTGCTAGGCCGCTCTTCCGTAAGCGGTTGCCTACGCCGACAGCGTTTTGACGATCACGCAACTGCCCTGTCAGGTCGCTCCCTCCGCTGAAATATAATCACGACGGTTTTGCACCTCGGGACGCTCACGCCCGAGTAGACAGATCGGTCACGCCTGTCTGCCGTCAGGTGTCATACGAGTACCAACCTCGACTCCTCAACGAGTCAACAACAAAAATCACAAACATCTCATTCTACCCCGCTCGACAATATTTTAAATCAACCGTCTCAATACGGTGTAAATATCTCACCCCTGTGATATGATATGCCATGCATATAAACGTGATAACATATAAAAGCATGATCCACATGAACCGTACATAAAATATGTATAACACGTAAATCACGTAAATCATTTAATCACAAAGAAGCACATAAAGCACAAACATGTGTTTACGTATTGTAGATGAATAATTCACCTACCTGTCCTCCGCTATCGCTAAATAAGCGGTCTGATGGAATCCCTATAAGTCGATCCTCTGAATACATAAATATAAACAATATCAGTATATTTGCTAAACTACATAAGTTTTCAAGTTCCTAAACCCTAATTATAGAAAACCCTAAAATTTATGAAACCTAAAAATAATAATATTCCTAAAAATAAATAAACCCTAAAATATTGAAAACCCTAGAAATAGCAAAATCCTAAAATTCCTAAAATGCTAAAATGTCGAGGTTATTAAGTTATATCGACATCCACTAAATGTCGAACCCTTAGAAATATCGAGGCCCTCATTTCTTGAAAAAGTCGAAACCACTTGTAGAATGTCGAGACATCTAATTAAATGTCGAGATTTGGTTGGTCAAAACAACATGGGAAATGTCGAAATAAGATAGAGGATTTCGAGATCAGTTAAATGTCGAAACTATTCAATCGATTGCTTTAAGATTATGAAACTTAGTCATGCTCAACATTAGACCTAAGCCTACCACGTGTACCTACTTTACTTCTTTTGCTCAATTACCATCATTATGTATATATATCTATATATTTGTAACTAGTCACATCATTCTATTTGATTGTATATATCCACATGGTCTCAAGAAGTTTCCAAGTTTTGTACGAATTTTCAAAACAATGTCGACATTTTATTAGACTTGTCAAGACTTTGTTGGGGAATTAAATGTCGAGGCCTACAACATGCTTATAAATGTCGAGATCTATTTATCAGAAATTCCAAAATCTGTTCATGAGTCATCTCGAAATTCTTCCATGCTACATAAATGTATCGACGTCCTACCAGTAAAGTATATCGACATTTACTTAGGAGAAGGGGTGAAAACTCTTATTACATATCGACATTTTCAATTGCCGAGATCTTAGTTAACAATTGTCGGAATTATGATTTACAAATTACAAGAACTTAATACTTCAGACATTATCAAAACCCCAGAAATCTCCAAATATGCTATCTCCCTAATAGTCCTTATAAATTTAACATACTATTTCTTAAGCTTCACAAGAGCAACATAGCGTAAGCAAGTCGCCATTCTTTCCCACTTCGACTTCTTTGGATGCGTTAAAATATTATGATCGTGCTAAGGCTTCCCTAGGTTATCACAGCTTCATATAATAATATATGATACTAAAAACAGATTAGATATTAAGTATAAATTATACCTTACTTCCCAGTTCGATAAGCCCTTACGAATTTACAATATCTCTTTCCTTCTTGGTTTTCTTTGTCTAACCTTTGTCCTCGTTCGTTCCTCTTCTTAGTTAGGGTTTTATGGATGTGTATTATGATTTTTGAACGTGGTAATTGAAGTGACGGTGCTGATAACATTTTCCTTGAGACTTAAGTAACGTTCCCTATTGAAGCTTATCTATAAAGTTTGGGTAAATCTTTGAAAATTAAATTAGGCCCATCTCAAGTCTTTCGGCCATTATAAGTTCATATATTATCACTTTATTAATCATAGCCTAACATTATCAATCCATATATTAATTTCAGATATTTTTGTTAAATTTCGGGATATGTTTGAAATGATAAAATTTATGTTTTTGTTTTCGAAATTTTAATTTCTAACAAACTTCCTAATTCACAAAATTACATATTTAACCACATCAAAATCCGTATTAAATTTACGGGTATTACATCCTCCCCTCCCCTTAAAGAAATTTCGTCCCCGAAATTACGCCGACTGGAATAACTCGGGATAACGAACTCTCATATCATCCTCACGCTCCCACGTGGCTTCCGCCGACTGCAAAACCGATGTAATACCCGTAAATTTTAATATGGGATTTTGACGTAATTAGATAAATAATGATTGTGAATTAAGAAGTTTCGTAAGAAATGAGTTTCGAAGTAATAATATAAATTTTAATTAGTCCAGAAATATTTTGAGATATGACCAAAGAATTAATTGGAAATAATAATAATAATAATAATAATAATAATAATAATATTAGGATTATAATGTGGCGTATGTTTAATAAAATAATAATCAAAGAGATTTGTAATGTTGGGCTATATGTGTTCCGTGATTTCAGCCCAAATCCTTAATACAAACCATAATAACCATGTTGCTTAAGACATAGGGAACAAGATAACCAACTTGTCCAATCAACTACAAGTTCAACGTTTTTATATATATCTAATAGCAATACTCAAAACTCTAAGCATTTGAACATATCTAGTACGTTCAAACCACCCATAAGATAATAGACAACAAATCAGAAGAAAACCCAAAGTGAAGAAGGAACGAAGAGTAGGAAGGGTTTCCAAACAAAACTGAAGATACAATAAGACAAATACAAAACATTCAAAGTAAGGTATAATCCCTTATACTTAGTATTTAATTCATTTTCAGTACTTACATATTATTACGCGAGTTCATGAGAACTCTATGAAGTTGTCGAAATTGGATGTTAAGAAATCTGAGGGTTTTCAAATAGTTCATATGTATAGGTGATTAATAGAATTTCGATGATCTAGGATGTACTACTTTTAAGGTTAAGAAATTGTTTAAGGAGATTACGATGGCAGATTAGTTATCTTTTGAAATATATTATTCTACGGTATAAGATAATCAGGGTTAGAAATGATTTTTGGGATGAACATGATAATGTATGAATGTCATTTTAAGGTTTTGAGGAGAATTACGATTTTCAGAAGTTCCTGACTTGAATATTCGGTATAGTTATAAAGGTTTTGGCCTTCTCCTAAGTAGATCTCGAGATACTGTACAGAAGGATTTCGAGATATAATAATAGTGCAAAATGTCGAGATGTAGCATGCAAGGATCTCGAGATATAATCATGAAAAGATTTCAAAGTGAGCCATGAACAGATTTCGACATTCAGCCTCTAAGCTTCTCGAGATTTAACCTTTGCAAGGTGTAGGAGATCTCGACATCTTCCATGGTATAAATCGACATAACCAATCTCGACAAGGTGGCATAGCACTAAAGATCTCGAGATGTAATAATGCAAACTTCAGATGTATCATAAGAGAGACTTCGAAGTTTTATAAGGCAAGATGTCGAGATGTGTCTTGCAAAGACTTCGACATTTAACTCCCCTAACAAACTCGAGATGCAAATATTCTTTCACGAGTTTTCGTGACTCTCAGTTAATAGTTTATTATTATAGATGTTAGGTGTTACAATCCCAATACAAGAAGATTTCGACATATCTGGAACAAGAAGATCTCGACTTTTTCTGGGAAGCATTTCGACATTTAACCAATCTCGACAAACTTTATTATCAAGATCTCGACATGCTATAAACACTTCAACATATAATCGTTTCTTCACAATCTTATAAAGATTTCGGTATCTCATTAAAAGATTTCAACATAGGCATTTAACAAAAGTTTTCTGCATATTTTAGAGTTTTCGTGATTTTAGGTTTTTGATAATTTTAGGGTTTCGAGACTTAGAATTTGGAAAGTCGAAATTAGGTGACTTAGTAAATATACTGATATAATAATATTTTGTGTTCAGAGATTCGAACTGTAGGGAATTTACCAGGAATGTCGACTGATTCTATCGGGAGGACAGGTAGGTGAATTACTCATCTACAATACGTAAACACATGTTTGTGCTTTATGTGCTTCTATGTGATTAAATGATTTACGTGATTTACGTGTTATACATATTTATGTACGTTCATGTGGATCATGCTTTATATGTTATCACGTTTATATGCATGGCATATGCATATCATATCACAGGGGTGAGATATTTACACCGTGTTGAGACGGTTGATTTGAAATATTGCCGAGCGGGGTAGAATGAGATGTTTGTGATTTTTGTTGTTGACTCGTTGAGGAGTCGAGGTTGGTACTCGTATGACACCTGACGGCAGACAGGCGTGATCGATCTGTCTACTCGGGCGTGAGCGTCCCGAGGTGCAAAACCGTCGTGATTATATTTTCAGCGGAGGGAGCGACCTGACAGGGCAGTTGCGTGATCGTCGAAACGCTGTCGGCGTAGGCTTCCGCTTACGGAAGAGCGGCCTAGCAGGGCAGTTGCGTGATCGTCAAAACGCTGCTAGTTATGCTTCCGTATATTATTATTATGGGCGCGCGAGGTGTCGAGTCTGACCTAGGGCCCTGTGTTGTGTGACTTGAAATAGGATGGTGGGATAAAGAAAGAGTGAACATTGCATGTAAGATATTGGGGTTGGAAATGAGCGTTCACGTGCATACATGCATTTTTATCACCTACTGGGCAAGTCGCTCAGTGTTTACGTGTCGTAGGTACTGAGTCTGACGCCGATGCGCGTCAAGACTGAGGCGGCTGGTGGCGGTGCTCCACGACTTTTGAGGGCGGGGCTGTACATGGATGAAGACCTGTGGAGCGATAATAGGGTTTTTGTTCCTTTGACATTTTTGGGGCTACGCCCGTTGTACAGATACTACTATGTAAAATAATATTTATTATATTATATTATCTTTTAGGAAAAAGTTTTTAATTGACGGACCTTCCGCGTCTTACGTTGCGGAAATCCGCTACTAACCTTATATAGAAAACGAGGGTCGCTACAGGTATGCACGTGAACGCTCATTCCCAACCCCAATATCTTACATGCAATGTTCACTCTTTCTTTATCCCACAGTCCTATTTCAAATCACACAACACAGGGCCCTAGGTCAGACTCGACACCTCGCGCGCCCATAATAATAATATACGGAAGCATACACTAGCAGCGTTTTGACGATCACACAACTGCCCTGCTAGGCCGCTCTTCCGTAAGCGGTAGCCTACGCCGACAGCGTTTTGACGATCACGCAACTGCCCTGTCAGGTCGCTCCCTCCGCTGAAAATGTAATCACGACGGTTTTGCACCTCGGGACGCTCACGCCCGAGTAGACAGATCGATCACGCCTGTCTGCCGTCAGGTGTCGTACGAGTACCAACCTCGACTCCTCAACGAGTCAACAACAAAATCACAGACATCTCATTCTACCCCGCTCGACAATATTTCAAATCAACCGTCTCAATACGGTGTAAATATCTCTCCCCTGTGATATGATATGCATATGCCATGCATATAAACGTGATAACATATAAAAGCATGATCCACATGAACCGTACATAAAATATGTATAACACGTAAATCACGTAAATCATTGAAGCACTAAAACACGTAATTCAAATAAGTGTTTACGCATTGTAGATGAATAATTCACCTACCTGTCCTCCCGCTATCGCTAAATAAGCGGTCTGATGGAATCCTATAAGTTGATTCTCTTACTCAAGTCCTTGAACCGTTGGATTTATATGGTTGATGTTCTTTTCGTTTTCTTCCTCGTCTCCTTCGTATGATCTCTTTTGTAAGTATTAAGAGTTTGTTTTTTTTTTTTAATTTACAACTATGGATATATATGTACTAAGGTAGAGTTTTCGAAAGCAATGATTTTGATTTGACATCTTGGTAGATAACTAGCTCTTTTCTCCTTTGCATTAAGTAATCTTGTAGTTATCTTATACTTTGGGCTTGTGGGCTTTATTTCGAATTTTATTAATGTAGTTATAGCCAATAACTTGACCTTATATATATCTTAGTATTATTACTCTTATTTATTGTTCTTATTAATTCTTTCGAACTTGGTTCAAAACTATATCAATTGTACTTCATACTTAATTTCTTTATCAGCTCTAATTCATAAAATTTACATAATTAATTATTTAAACATCCCGTATTAAAATTTACGGGTATTACAGAAGACGAGAATGTTCCCTTGATTTTAGGTAGACCATTCCTAGCCACGTGGGAGACCATGATAGACGTTAGGAACGGGACTTTAACCTTGACAGTAGACGGCGAGAAAGTTACTTTCAATATGGCCGACTCGATGAAAAAGCGGCGAGCAAGATGATAAATGCTACTTTTTAGACGTATTTAACCACGACTTTCTCTTTTCCGTGCAAGGTTGTCACATGTTGGTGATCAGGACATGCACACGCTTATGGCGATCGACGAGTGTTGGGAGGAAGTCGACGAGCCCGTAATAGCCATCGACAAGAGCAGCGAAGAGGACAAGGAAAAGAGCTCGGTCGAGGTGCCACCAGTCCTGGAATTGAAGCCGCTGCCCGAAAATCTCGAGTACGCATTTCTCGGCAGAAAAGGAGGGCTGCCGGTCATCATCTCGTCGAGGCTCGACGACGGACAGAAAGGCCAGCTCTTAGACGTGTTGAAGGCGCACAAGAAGGCTTTGGCGTGGAAGATATCCGACATAAGGGGTATCAATCCGAGCTATTGCACGCACAAGATCCTCATGGAGGACAACTTCAAGCCGGTCGCTCAACGTCAAAGGCGCCTCAATCCCAACATGAAGGACGTTGTGAAGAAGGAGGTGATCAAGTTGCTAGACGCGGGGATGATCTACCCCATTTCAGACAGCGCATGGGTCGGCCCGGTCCAAGTGGTCCCAAAGAAAGGAGGCATGACGGTCGTCACCAACGACAAGAACGAACTAATACCGACGAGGACCGTGACCGGATGGCGCGTCTGCATCGACTACAGGAAGTTGAATGATGCCACGCGAAAGGATCATTTTCCTTTACCATTTATCGATCAAATGTTAGAAAAGTTCGCCGGTCACTCATTTTATTGTTTCCTTAATGGTTTGTCAGGTTATCTACAGATTCCCATAGCCCTTTACGTGCCCGTTCGGAACGTTTGCATACCGAAGGATGCCATTCGGCTTAGGCAATGCCCCAGCCACCTTCCAGCGATGCATGATGGCCATATTCGACGAATTGGTCGGTGAGGTAATGGAGGTATTTATGGACGATTTTTCTTTTTTCGGATCATCGTTTGATTCTTGCTTATCGAATCTGAAGCTCGTACTCGCACGATGCGAGGAGACGAACTTGGCACTTAATTGGTGTGTCACTTCATGGTTCGAGAGGGTATAGTTCTAGATCACAAGATCTCCTCTAAAGTAATCGAAGTGGACCGGGCTAAGTTAAAAACTATAGAAAAATTGCCTGTCCCCTCGAACGTGAAGTCGATTAGAAGTTTTCTAGGACATGCGGGGTTTTATCGTAGGTTTATTAAAGATTTTTCTAAGATCGCGAGACCCATGTCTAGGTTGCTAGAAAAAGATGCCCCGTTTGAATTTAATAACGAGTGTCTGCATGCTTTTAATTTGCTTAAGGAGCGTTTAGTCGCAGCACCTATTATGGTCGCCCCGACTGGGGCTGCCCTTTGAACTAATGTGCGATGCTAGTGACTATGCAGTTGGGGCCGTGCTAGGGCAGCGTAAGGACAACCACTTTAGGCCGATATACTATGCGAGTAAGATGCTAGACGCAGCCCAGGCCAATTACACGACCAACGAAAAGGAGCTGTTGGCCGTCGTCTTTGCTTTCGACAAGTTCAGGTCATATCTGATCCTATCTAAAGTTATTGTTTTTACTGACCACTCTGCTCTTAAGTACTTGTTAGCAAAGCTCGATGCCAAGCCACGGCTAATTAGGTGGATCCTGCTACTGCAAGAGTTCGACATAGAGATCCGCGACAAGAAGGGTGCGGAGAACCTGGCGGCTGATCATCTCTCTCGACTAGAGGAGTCTGAGATATACCATAAGGACGAAAGGGCGATACACGATCGGTTCCCAGACGAGCACCTTTACTCGATACATGTGGTAAGTGACGACACTCCCTGGTTGCAGATTACGCTAACTATCTTGTTGCGAGGGTCCTACCAAAGGAGTACACCAGTCAGCAAAAGAAGAAATTCTTTTCTGATTTGAGGTAATACTTGGGGAAGACCCGTATCTTTTCAAGCGATGTGCAGACCAGGTGATACGGCGATGCGTTGGTGCTCCAGAAATGACGCAAATCCTTAGGCATTGCCACAACGGACCGACCGAGGGCACTATGCAGCAAATCATACCGCTCAAAAGGTGTTGGAGAGCAGATTCTACTGGCCCACGATCTTCAAGGACGCCCAAAGGTACGTTGACACTTGTGATCAGTGTCAGCGCGCAGATAATCTCTCGAAACGCGACGAAATGCCCCAGAACTTCATCTTAGTTTGTGAAATTTTCGATGTATGGGGTATAGATTTTATGGTCCATTTCCTAGCTCGTACAACAATAAGTACATCCTAGTCGCTGTCGATTATGTGTCTAAGTGGGCCGAGGCGCAAGCCTTATCCACGAATGATGCTAGGGTAGTCGTTAGATTTTTGCGAGCTTTGTTTTCACGTTTTGGGGCACCTATGTGCATTATTAGTGATAGAGGCACTCACTTTTGTAACACCCAGTTTGCACGCACGTTAGAACGTTATGGTGTTAGACATGGCCTATCCACCCCGTACCACCCCAAAGCTAGTGGTCAAGTCGAAGTAGTGAACCGCGAGTTGAAACGCATCCTAGAAAAGACCATAGAGGGAAACCGTAGGGACTGGGCAAATAAGTTGAATGATGCATTTTGGGCATATAGAACTGCATATAAGACTACCATAGGCACTACACCATATAGATTAGTCTATGGAAAAGCATGCCATCTTCCCGTAGAAATAGAGCATAAGGCATATTGGGCCATCAAGTCCTTGGATATTGATTTGGGGAACGTCGGCGGAAAGCGGCAACTCCAAATCAACAAGTTAGACGAGTGGGGTTTATCGGCTTACGATAACGCTCGCATGTATAAGGAATGCTCCAAAGCCTATCACGATAAAAAGATTAGGCAAAGACGAGAGTTTCAGGAGGGGGACCAAGTCCTTCTTTTTAACTCTCGACTTAGGCTTTTTCCTGGCAAGCTTAGATCACGCTGGTCAGGACCGTTCACTGTCACCCGTGTTTTCCCTTACGTACTATTGAGATTTCAGGTATGGAGCAGGGGACTTTTAAGGTGAACGGCATAGGTTGAAGCATTATCACGCAGGCGAGGAAGACGTGACCGAGAAGGAAGTGCTGTACCTGGACTTCCAGACGTGAGCGAACAGAAGACGTCCTGCTAACGACGAAAAAGTAAGCGCTTCTTGGGAGGCAACCCATGTATTTTCATTTATGTCTTAGGCACTACCTTAGTCAAAAAAACTGGACGGTCACGGCCAACTGCTTAATCAGTCACGACCGTGACTCCCTACTGCCCCACGTCACGGTCAATGGCCTATGCCATCACGGCCAGTGACCTAGAGGGACCTCAATTCGAGCTCTCTGCCACTTGTCACGGCCAACTGCTTAATCAGTCACGGCCGTGACCCCCTCTGCCTCATGTCACGGCCAACGGCTTAAGCCGTCACGGCCGTGACATATTTGAAAATAATAAAAAAATGAAGAAATCGATTCGGTCACGGCCTGTGACTAGTACGTCACGGCCGTGACGTATTCCACAGAGCACACTGCCTATGGTCACGGTCAAGACCTTTAAAGGTCACGGCCGTGACCCCCGCGGATTTAAAGAGCAATTCCAAATTTCTCGCTATTTTTTTCTCCTGTCTCCCTCTCTCTCGCGATTTCCTCTTTCAAAACATCCCCACCACCTAAAACACCACCCTCCACCACGTAGCTCCGCCATGCGCCACCCCCAAATCCGATTACCCTCATTCCTAACGCAAGTAAGCTTCCAAGGTATGAATACATTCTTACCCGAGTTAATTTCGATTTTTGGGATCTCATCAAACTTGTTGATTTTGGATATGAACATGCTCTTATTTGTTTATTACATGATATAATTACTATGGGCATGCCTAATTTGTTGCTTTGAACTACAAATTTCGAATTCTATGACGAAGAACCCTAATTTTCAAAATTTGGGATTTTCGATTTTGGGTGTAATTGGTTGTGTCTCTTGCTCTTTTATTGATAGATACATGCTAGGAATGCTTTGGATAAGCCTAATTACGTACATTTGATGTTAAATTTCGAAATTCTTACGAAGAACCCCAATTTCGTTCAAATTAGGGATTTTCGAATTTTGTTTTGATCCGGTGCTAATAGTGCTCTCTTATAATTAGATACATGCTATGAACGCTTTGGGTGTGCTTAATTACATGAATTCGTGGTTCAATTGGGGGGATTTTACGATGAACCTTAATTTCAAAAATTGGGGATTTCTGGAATTATTTGGTGAATTCCGTGTGTGATGATGTTAATTCGCCTCGATTCATAATATTATATATTTGGGTACATTAGCTTTCAATTTTGGACTTGGATGGAGTGATTTTGGTTGCACGCCACATGTTCGATAAAATGTCACTTTAAGTTTTTTATGATTTATCGCATATGCAAGTCCCTACTTTGTCGCTGGTATTGGTAGAGTCGAGCTGATTTCATACTATTGTTTTCGCGAGCTCACATTCTTTTTACAGGTACTATGGGTAAAGGTCGACCCTCAGCCTCACGTGACCCCGCCTCGCGTTCGCCGGTTCGTCGAAGGCGACGCGGGCCCCCGCCGACAATGCTAGAAGCCATGGGCCAGTTCACTGACGAGGCCCAGACGGCACGATACAATAGGCTGAAGGGAATGGAGTTCATAGCCATGGACCAAATCGACCACGAGACGCTGGCGAAGCACCACATCGACCAGCAGGTTGCCCAGTACTTATCACTTAGTGGATGGAACACCTTCCTGGGCATTGACGAACCGGCATACAAGGAACTCACCTTGGAGTTCCTTGCCACGTTCTCCTACGACGAATACGGCGAGAGCAAGATCAGATTCCGGGCGTTCAATGAAGAGCAGATAGTGAGGACGACAACCTGTGCCATGCACTTGGCGTACCACGTCCACACCCACACCAGCCCACGCAACTTATTTTGATCAACCGGGCGGACGACAGGGTTGCTGGGCTGACATCGCTCGACCGGCGAGCCGGCGTACATCGTGACGACGTCGAAGGCGTCTGCACTGAGGATCCCAGGACTGCGCTATATTCACCGCCTCCTGACGACCTCGCTGACACCGAGGGCGACTCGCACGGAGCAGTCACCCTCCGCGATTTATTTTAACTGGCCAAGCTACAGCGAGGCGAACGGGTCCATTTGGGGATGGCGGTGGCCCACGCCTTCAGCGCTCAGGCGGAAGCAAGACGCAATGGGAAGATCGCTGTAGGACCACTCATCACCAAGGTGATCAAGGGATTAGGCTACTGGCCAGCGAATGCACCCGAGATGGAGATTGTAGGCGGGCGCCACCCCCTGAACGAGGAGGTATTAGTGAAGATGAAGATGCTCGTGAAGGCGCCCACCTGGACTCGCGCCAACAAGGTGTACGTCTGGCAAGAGATGTACCGCGGGCAGACCGACCACGAAGCCGCCCCCGATGACCAGCTCTACCTCGAGAGCCCCCACCCAATGGAGATGGACACGACAGCTACAGGGCCCTCCTACTTATCCATATACCACCACGGCGAGTGGTCCGGCGTAGCACCCTTCGCGTCGACAGCGGACCTTGAAGCGCTGCGCCAGGACATGCTACGAATGAACACCGACGCACTGCGAAGAGACGAGGAAGCCCGGAGATACAGCGAAGAGACGTGGCGCCGACAGGAAGAGTACGAGCGCCGGAATGAGGAAGCCCATCGTCAATACAGAGAAGAGCTAGACCGCTACAACCAGCCCTGCGCGCCATGGACCAGGCGCTCGAGCTGTCCAAGCGATCGATGGCCCTCCTTCGCCCGAGGCAACCCTCGCCACCGCCGCCACCACCACCTTAGGGATCTCTCCTTTCTTTTCTATAGACTTTCGTTTGGTTGCGTAGTCGCGTGTGTCTTTATTTTATTTCTACATTTAACGCTCATAACTATGTTTATAGTTAATCTATAACTACTCCCTTTACGTCTATTTATCTCTTTAGCTAGCGCCTGGATACGCATAACGGATTACAACACGACCGTCACGCGCTAGTAACGACTACCTCACGAGCACGTCCTTTATTCGTCAGGGGAGTCACGCTCTTTTTAAACTTTTTTTCCCTTCCTTTTATTTTTTACGTTGAGGACAACGTTTGGTTTAAGTGTGGGGAGGGGAATCTAGTTTGAGAACTTACGTGAAAATTTTTAAATTTTTATGACGTGTCAATGAGTTATAATTTTCGTTAGAGAGGCAGAATTATTGAACGCAGGCACGATTGTTTGCGTTTATCTCGAGTTAGTCTGCATTATTATGAGTCCTGTGAGCGATTAGGATACGCATGACTGATTGAATCATGTTTGCCTGAATAGATTTAGCACTGTTTTGATGAGATTCGTACACATAACCCCGTTTCATGTGAGAGTTTGAGCCTGACGAGCTTATGCTCATTTTTTTTGGTTGTGTGACGTGCCTAGTCTATATCTCTCTAGAAATTGCATGTCTGATGCGTGTTGAAACTGCTTTTGGTGTGTTAGGGTGGAAATGATGAGGGCATTACGAATTGAGTCCAGAGCCAAAACTTCCCACCATGACTAACCCCACTAATTAGCCACGTTGAGCCTGAGCTTATTTGTTGCTTACCCATATGATATGAAATACCCCTGACCCATATAAGCCTCCAGAGATTATGTGAATCTGAATTCGTTAGAATAGAGCAGAAGTCGAACTTGAAAGTTACTGTTTCATTGTATGGTTTGGTGTTCTTCTCTGCTATTCGTGAAATGACTCGCCCCTGATTTGACCGTTTTCTGAAATGACCTGATCCCTTCATAAGCATGCCCATAAACGTTTTGGCAAGATATAAGTTTTGCTAATAAGTATCCCTAGGTACACGGCATTCGCTGTGACGATGTATTCTTTGCGACAAAAGTCGAACCTTGATGTTTTGAGGGAATAAGGGTAGAGCGTAACTGAGGGGAAAGGGCAGAAAATGAAAGGGAACTGAGTTGACAGGGGTCGGGGAGAAAAGTCTAGGATTTCGGAGCGAGAATATTGAATCCTATGCTGGGACGTGTGATTATCTGTTTGATCATGCTATGTTCTTTGAAAATTTTTCGCTTACGTACCCTAGCTTAAAGATTACATGCTCACTGTATATGCATACCATTTCATGATTATTTGATCCATGTTCTCCCGAAAAGACCCTCAGATTTATGCTTGCCACTTTAAGTAGTAGATATGCGATTAGCCTGCGAGCCTATGGTAGGGGTTGGACTAGCGCACGAATTTGGGTGATTCCATTATAATTTAGCCTATACACTGAGCGACTTAAGCGAATCCTTGTGAGGTATGAGTCTCAATTAGCAGTGCGAAGGAAGTTCAGGTCGACAAGTGCAAGTCATTAGTGTAATATCCGTGATTATTTGCTTGATTCCTTTTGTGCTTTCTAGCTTTGATGATAAATTGCGAACAATCGTGCCGTTATACTGATTTGATGCCTTATCTAAGTTATAATTTACTTAAGTGTGAGGGGGTTTGATAAACGCGCTTTAATGCGTTTATCGTAGTATTTATTTGGGGTATAATAGAACTTTAGCAAGGAATTTATGCATTGATTCGATATGTTTAGGCGCATTTTGTTATTGAAGGAGCTCAGGACGAGTTCCGGACGAAAAGGAGCTAAAACGAAGCAAACAGCGCGAAAACATCTACACTGCCACAGGTCACGGCCGTGACGCGTAATGCGCCTGGCTGTGACGTAAGACAGAACGCGAAGACGAAGTCACTGCCATCGGTCACGGCCGTGACTCGCGGTGCTCCAAACCGTGACAAGCGGCAGAGAGTTAAGCCGATGATGGTCACGGCCGTGACATTCCATGCACTTGGTCGTGACCTCTGACAGAAACTTACGCACGTCGAGTCGATGGTGGTCACGGTCGTGACGGCACATGTCCCAGGCCGTGACCGTCACGGTAATCGCTATGGAAAGCCTAAAATTCGACCCAGGAAGGGCACAACTTACCAGAGATCAATTCCCAACCATCCAGAGACGAAAATAGGGCGAAAAGAACAGGAAATCCCGTCCCGGAGCGCAAGAGACGGATCAACGAAGAATTCACGCCGAATTAACGAAGAACGAAGATCTTTCCACGAGATCACCTCAGATTCATCAGTAGGAAAGATCATGAGTTCTTCATCTCTATCTTTTAATTCTTTTGTTGCTTTTCCTTCAATGATGAGTAGCTAAATCCCTTTTATATTTGGATTAGATGAACGCTAGGATACTTTGTAGTTAAGACATATATTATCGAGACTCTGTGTTTTTTACTATTTATCGTTCTATGAATATGTTTCGTTGTTTTAATATGTCTATGTGTTAAAGTGATCGTGTGGAAAACGTTTAGGGCGACAGCTAAACAACGTTTAGGCCGTTCATAGAAGATATGATTCGAGTATAGGGCGAAAGCAAATACTCGATCCTCGCCGCTAGTAATTATTGAATTTTAGATACCCGCGAGCGTTTAGGGCGACAGCAAATTCGCAAGCGGGCAGGAAATTACTGTGATCTAGTCTTAATCACTTAGGAGGGATTTTATTGTCTTAACCGATAATATCTAGCGGGATTCGAATCCCGAGCACATCATTATCATCTGAAAACTCTCGCATCAGTTAGTCGCGTTCTTTGAATTTCTGGTTGATTTAGGAGCGGTCTGTTAGGTTTAAGTCGTCAAACAATTTGCGTACTTTATTTAGGCTGTCGATAGGTCATTACTAGTACTTGATTTATTCCTTGTGTTCGATACTCGTTTACTCACTTTACTGCACTACAAACGATAGGTCCACTGCCTATCGCAGGTCGGTGATAGTAATTAGGTATACGTTTTATTTATTACTTGTCGCACTTTCCATTCACACACCACGTGTCGATCATGCATTTAATGCGGAAACACGCTTTATCCGCCCAAATACTTGTTTTCATAATAATTTGAAGAGTTCCTATCATTATCTTCAACTCACCGAAGCCGAAATCTATCTCGCCCGCATTCCTCCATAATCCTCTTCGAAGCTCAACAGAAGTCAGATAGGAACGACACCCATTCACAACGACCTTACCAGAACTGCACTGCAACAACTTCGCCAACAGCATGGACAACGAGCATAAGGGTTCGTCCCCATGTTGAAGCCCTAATTGCGATCGGGCTCCGAACCTTTCTCCAGTGCACCTCTGAGTTCTATCCAGACGTGCAGCACCAGTTCTTCACCACCGTTCTCGTCGTTGGCGATCGTCTGCAGTGTCTCATCAATGGTCTGCGGATTGAAATCACCGAGACCTACTTCGCAGAGCTATTTAACCTGCCTAGTACTGGGGCAATCATCATCAACATCTAAGATGATGTCAAGGAATCAATGAAGGTTACGATGTCCTAGACAGAAAAATCATCCAAGGATTCAGATAAGCTAGTGGTTCTGAAACCGGAATTTCATCTGCTTCATGATGTGGTGGCGAAGTCTGTTTTGGGAAAAACTGGCTCATTGACATGCTGACTAGCGACAAAATTCAAGCCATGATTGCCATCATGACCAACATAGAGATCAACTGGGCTTCCTTGATCTTCTCGGTACTGAAGGGGATACTGCAAATTCATGAGAGGCAGTCAAGAACTTTGCTCCTCAACTCTCCTTTCTCCTAAAACACAAGGTTGCTGATGTCGGGTCCGTTCAACTGTTAGGGAGTGCTCAGATAGTCACTGCTGAGTTTATCAGCCAAATGGTAGCAATGAATGAGCCCCCAAAGAAACCGACCAAAAGGAAGGTTTTTGAAGAATCTAATGCTCCACAACCATCCAAGAAACACACATCTGTACACCCCAAGCAATCGTTCGCTGTTGGGGTGGGCTCGATTAATCGACGCCGGCTCCGGAACAACGCAACGTGGCGATAGCGGAAGCGCGTCTTGAACCGAGCGGCGTAGGGTGCCAAATTTTCGATTTCCATCATCTAAATTCGACCTAGCGCCCTTCGGCTTCTCCCGATGGCTCAAGATACTGTCCTGAGCCTCAGGAGACCACGTATAAGCCGCTAAATTCGAATTTATTACAAATTTATTCGAATTAATAATTTCGTTCTAGTTCGAACAAAGCGACAGCCGACAGTGTTTCGACTATTTGGCGACCGAAACGATTTCCGATCGATACCAAATTTTCCAGATTGATTCCACTTCCCAACGATCGCAACGAGGGGTCTTTTGAATCATTCCGATGTCGTTTAGTATTTTTCACAAAACCAAATCAGTGGTTCGAAATTATCAATTCGACTAAAGCGGCAGTCTGCCGTTTTTTGACATTTTGACAACCGAAATGATTTCCAATCAATACCAAATTTTCCAGATTGATTCTACACTTCCCGCGATCACAACGATGGGTCTTTCGAATCATTCCGATGTCGTTTGGTATTTTTCGTAAAATCAAATCAGTAGGGTTTGAAATATACCTTCGGCGTACGTGATTACACCTCGGATGAGAGTCGCTGCGCCTCGTCTGGCTCCCGCGGCTAGATTGTCTCGCCGGTATGTCCTTGATTGAACCTCCGAGACTGCTCCCGATGGCTAGACACAGTTCGATTCGGGCGTCGGGCTTTTTCGAATGATCTCGTGGCTTGACGTGGCAAGTATAAAAATGGCTTGTTGAGAGCATGTATCTTGTTTGTCAACTTAGAGCACCTAAGGTTGCATGGTCTTTTTTTTCACATTTATGCATGTATCTTATTTATGTTCCCCTTAGCTCATGAGGTGTCTCATTTACCTTGTAGTAAAAATCCACTAAGGTTAGTTTATTGATTTATATTTAACACTTGTCATGCTCACATCAAAGCCAAGAGTATGACTCACATGCCACCTCATCCAATGTGGCAAGCTAGGAATCATACACATGTCCAAGACCAAGTCAACATGCAAATATTTCATTTAAGCCCATGAGGTTTCTAATTTCTCAATTTAGTCCCTCAATTTTAAGTAATAAAATAATTAAATCCAATCAAATTATTTTAATTACAATTGAGCCTCATTTAGTTAATTAATCAAACACTTAAGACAATCTCAAGTCCTAGTTATTCCCGTGACCATCACCGGAATTTAACTAAATCATCGACACCTCGTATCAACTTTGCCACTACCTCAACGAATCCCATTCGTTAGGTTCTAGAGAAAATCCCGCCGTTTTCATTCAAGTTCATTACCATTTTTAAGCACGACTCTCTAGGTCCGTCTCAACTGGCATGGGAGGAATCCACGAGTCCCGGTATTCGCCTAGCCAATCCCGCGGTACCGGATAGATCCCAGTTGAGAACGAAATTGATCCAATCGAAATTCGGGCGAACCGACTATAGTGTATACATTTAAATACATCTTACGCCTTTCACTTGCGTCCCGGTTAGGTGAGAGCCATGTAAATGTCAAACTCACTGACCTAACACTATGTTATAATCGAGACCCAACCGATTATTTAAACTCCGCTCCGTATCTAATACGAGCGAGCTTTCTAAGCTTCGGCCGAAGGCTTTACAATCGTCGTTCTCCAATTACCTCATAGGACGTTAACCTATACGAATATAGGCAATGAAGCGATAGCAGTCAAAGCCCGGCAATCACCTCCGTAAAGTTAGTTGCGTTTCGTCGCTGGCCCGTGTCCCATTTCCGAACACTTGCGGACCTAGCCAACTAGCGACAAACCGAAATCGCGAAAGCAAATCCGTCAGTGACCCTATCGGTCTGAGGCTGCTATAGTCATTCGTTCAATCATTGACAACATCCTAGTCATGTGATCGAGACGAATACGAGCCGAATGTCCGAATACGCGATCTCTCTGATCACCGATATCTCCATCACGACCCACAACCTCTCAGGTAATTGGTGACACTACCGATACTATGTGGTCGTCAATGAATAAGGACCTACGGACTTTTTATTTAATGCTGAGATTAAGGACTGTCCGGTGTCTCCTCCCTCGTCCCCACGAGAATCAGACGTCCAACTCAAACACTCGGGTGTTATTTATCTATCGCACCGCCAGATGCCAAGCAGACTTTAAATTCGATAAATAAATAATAATGCCTTTATTATAATGAAAATAATATTTACTACTTTATTTTAACAGTATATACAATAAAACTGTCTATCGACCTATACATCATTGTGCGCCCAATACTATTCCTAGTCCTCGTATGGCATTCCGAGGGCACACTCCCTAACAGCCTCCCACTTGCACTCGAATGCCATGTGCTGCACCTAATGCCAGTCACAATGGTATCGTAGCCCAATTTTGTCCAGATGTTGTTCCATAACTGCCTGGGACAAGGGCTTCGTGAGTGGATCCGCCACGTTCTCCGCGGTGGCGATTTTCTGCACGGCGACCATCCCGTTTTCAACGAACTCACGTAGTACGTGATATTTTCTCTCGATATGTTTGGACTTGCTATGAGATCGTGGTTCCTTTGCTTGCGCGACTGCACCGCTATTATCGCACCAAAGTGTAAGCGGTCAGTCTGCAACTGGTACCACAGTAAGTTCCTCCAAGAACTTTTTCAACCAAACAGCTTCTTTAGCTGTCTCTGAGGCTGCTATGTACTCTGCCTCACACGTGGAATTGGCAGTCATGCTTTGCTTGGAGCTTCTCCGAGACACTGCCCCACCGTTGAGCACGAATACAAAACCTGAAGTAGATTTTCGGTCATCCACGTCCGACTGGAAGTCCGAATCGGTGTAACCTTCTACTTCTAGTCCCGCTCCTCCATAGACTAGTGTTAAGTCTTTAGTCCGTCTAAGGTACTTAAAGATATTCTTAACGGCAGTCCAGTGTCCTTCCCCTGGGTTTGCCTGAAACCGACTAACCACGCTCACAGCGTAGGCAATGTCCGGTCGTGTACACAACATCGCGTACATCAGACTACCCACTGCAGATGCATAGGGTATCCCACTCATCCGTCGTCGGTCTTCCTCACTTTGACGTGACATTGATTTCGATAAATGGACCCCATGTCGCATAGGTAAGAACCCTCTCTTAGAGTCATCCATTCTGAATTTCTTCAGGATTTTCTCTAAGTAAAGGGCCTGAGATAAGCCGATCGTTCTGTTCGCTCGATCCCTGAACAAGCAAATACCAAGTATATACGTCGCTTCTCCCAGATCTTTCATGGAGAATTCGGTTGAAAGCCACGCTTTCACCGACGAGAGCATCCTGATGTCGTTTCCTATCAAAAGGATATCATCCACGTACAATACAAGGAACGACACCATACTCCCACTGCTCTTTCTGTAGACACATGGCTCATCTACGTTTTTCTCGAATCCGAAGTACCGAACTGCTTCATCGAAACATAGGTTCCAGCTACGAGAGGCCTGTGTCAGTCCGTAAATGGACCGATTAAGTTTGCACACTTTGTGAGCATCTGCATGCGACTCAAAACCTTTTGGCTGCTCCATATAGATCTCCTCCTTGAGGAATCCATTAAGGAACGCCGTTTTGACGTCCATCTGCCAAATCTCATAATCATAGTGCGCAGCTATCGCGAGCAATATTCGGATAGACTTGATCATGGCTACAGCCGAGAAATCTCCTCATAATCGACTCCCTCTTTTTGGTTATAGCCTTGGCCACCAACCTGTCCTTGTATGTCTCAACTTGTCCGTCAGATCCAATCTTTCTCTAGTAGATCCATTTACAACCAATTGGTCTAAAACCGCTCGGTAGGTCCACAAGAGTCAAGACTTTGTTGGAGTACATTGAGTCCATCTCAGCCCGCATAGCTTCAATCCATCTCGTTGAGTCAACATCGGATATAGCTTTCGAAAGTATTCGGATCTTCTCTTAGAAGTCCCCTAGTCGCAACATAATCGTGTTCGACGTGTGACATGCCATATCGCTCTGGTTGGCGTGGCATCCTTTCAGATCGTCGCAAGACTGCTTCGCT
This sequence comes from Craterostigma plantagineum, assembly GCA_027422505.1. Classification (NCBI taxonomy): domain Eukaryota; kingdom Viridiplantae; phylum Streptophyta; class Magnoliopsida; order Lamiales; family Linderniaceae; genus Craterostigma; species Craterostigma plantagineum. The sequence continues at coordinate 211,994 of JAPQWV010000721.1, forward strand.
CGATCCATCCAATTCCAAATCCTGTGAGGGCATTTCGGTCGACTACTCCTCGAGAGTGACCTCTCGGCCAACGCCACAATCTCGAATGAACTCTTCCTCGAGAAAATGTGCGTGTAGGCCCACAACGACCCTCTGATCATCGTATAAATAGAATAGGTACCCCATAGAGTCTTCTGGGTAACCTATGAAACGACCTTTCAGAGATCTAGACTCCAATTTGTCTGCTTTCAACTTTTTCACATAGGCCGGGCAACCCCAAATCCTATGTGATAAGCTGGGTAAACGACTAGTCCATATCTCATACGGAATGTCGTTAACAGACTTCGAGGGACATCGGTTTATGGTATAAGCCGCTATCAAAAGCGCGTATCCCCACAATAACATCGGTAAATCTGTATAGCTTAACATAGAACGAACCATATCTAATAAAGTTCGGTTCTACGTTCGGCCACGCCATTCAATTGTGGCGTGCCGGGCGGAGTCATCTGTGATAATATACCATTCTCCTTCAAGAACTGGTCAAACTCGACACTCAAGTACTCGCCTCCTCGATCCGATCGAATGGCTTTAATGAGTTTCGATGTTTGTTTTTCCACCAAAGCCTTATACTCCTTGAACCTTTCAAGTGCATCAGCTTTATACCTCATCAGATACACGAGTCCGTAACAACTGTGATCATCCGTGAAGGTAATAAAATAGTGGAAGTCACCCGAGCCTTCACATTGAATGGCCCGCAAACATCCGTGTGAATCAAACCGAGAATTTCCGTGGCTCTATTAAATGTCCCGGTGAAGGGTGATCTGGTCATTTTACCTTGGAGGCACGACTCACAAGTCGAATAGGGATCTGATCCCAACGGTTTCAAAATCCCGTTTTTCTCCAACTCGTGGATCTTGCATTCTCCAGCATTCCCTAATCGAAGATGCCACAAGTACCTCGCGTTTATTCCTGACTTTCGTTTGTTTGTGACACTATACACAGATACGTCGTTGTGGGTGTTTAAATAGTACAAACCATTAAACAGTGTCGCGTTGCCAACATTTTTATTCCGATACATAATGTGGCATGTATTATTATTAAAATTAAATACATAACCATTCCTGCTCAAAACAGGAATGGAGACGGTGTTCTTAAAACCCCTCGGGAGTACAAGACAATCGTACAAACGCAACACATGCCCAGATAACAAAACAAGAGATCTTGATCCGACGTGTCTTGCCGAGAGACTATCCCCTTCCCACTCTGACCTCGATCTCCCGCTCCCCAAGCGCTCTACTTGGTCCCAGACCCTGCGTGGACACACAAATGTGAGTACTAGCTCCCGAATACAATATCCAGGAAGTAGAGTATACAGATGAAGAACAAACTGTTTCTAAAACATAAAGTTCCTTACCTGATGCAGCCTGCTCACTATTGAGCTTCGGACAGTCCCACTTCCAGTGGCCCAGCGCACCGCAATGCAGACACCTATACGTCGGCTTTACACCGGTCTGCTTCGATTTCCCAGAAGTTTTGTTCTTCTTAGAAACCTTCCCTGTTGGCTTGAGCTTGCTGCCCTTCTTCTTTTTGCCTTTCTGGGGCTTCGAAGAGGTGGCGACAAGTGCAGTCTGCTTTGCCCTCTTCATCTGACCTTGCGCCGTTGCTAACTAATTCATCAGATCAGGAAGCATCAGCGTCATGCCGTTAAGATGATAGTTCACTATGAACGCATTGAAGGACGGAGGCAGAGACTGCAAGATGAGATCGTTTTGTAATTCTCGGTCAAATCGGAAATTAAGAGTCTCCAATCTCTCGATCGTGGTGATCATGTTCATAACATGTTCACCGACGTTCTCACCCTCAGACATCCTCGATCGGAAGAGCTGCAACGAAGCCGCATAGCGAGCTGTCCTTGACGTCTCACCATAAAGCTCTTTTCGATGCTGAACCATCGCTCGAGCGTCAGCCATACACTCATGGCTACGCTGCAGCGTGTTACTCATCGATCCGAGGACATGAGCCTTTACGAGCTGCTCGTCGCGTAGTCGCTTGTCATAAGCGGCACGAGCCTGCTCGGTTGCCCGCGCCCCTGGGGCCGGCGGCAACTCGGAGTCAAGGATATACACTAGGTTCTCAATCTGAAGGAAAATCCTTAGGTTGTGAAGCCAGTCTGAATAGTTCGACCCAGTCAACCTTTTCTCCTTGAGCAGTATGTTTAAAGCGGTGGACATAATTAACACTGAGAGAAAAAGCTGCAGAAAATAAAAGGCATATTAAGTCGTTTGTATAGATCATCAAACGCGAACAAGGACTTCTATTCCGTTTGACTCCCACTATCTTTTCATAAACTCCATATTCTCCCATTGGATGTTTTGGAAGTTTCGTTGATAATTTCGATAGTGGAGTTGATGTCCCCGTGGGCGGATGCAAACCTCAACCTCTGTCGTTTTATTGGTTTGCAGCGGCCCACGAAGTCGTGCTCCGCACGAATCCGACCTCGTCAAATGTCTCAACTATCTTTATCTCAGTTAGGGACCCCCACCGGCAAATTCGGAACAAGGCGGTGTGACTGTCTAAGTGCGACCCATCAACTTTGCTCAAAACCGCAAACTTGAACCGTACGTTTTACCGCACAGTGTGGTCTTGGCGAGCAGCGCTAACGCACACGAATCGAAACGAAAACAAATGCAAGGCGCCGGCATACCCGGAACCAAACCTTGCATTTAGGTTTCGTAACAACTTAACTCGAGCTTGATAGAAGACAGTGCATCCAATCCCTTTACTCACTTAGTATTTTATGGGAGTTTGTATTCTCATAGCAAATCAAAAATTAAGCACGAGCACATAAATGCGTTAATTAAATTCCTAACCTAGGAAAGCAATTTAAATGGACAAATCCGCGGGCTATTTCTAAACTGGTCCTATTACATGGGTCGTAAAACGACCGGGTCTTTGATCTCCAAACGTCGACTCGTCGTCACGCGACTCGTCGAACCCTCCAATCTCGTCTTGCGTCGAACGGCCGCCATTTTATCTAACTTATATAATAAAGCGATAAAATACAACACGGGGGGAATTATTTTCCCGAACAACCGTAATCCATGTACATACCGGGGGGCAACAAACGACCCTTAAACAAATAACCCGGTTAGAACCTAAGCCCGCATAATTGTCCCACATAAACATGCAACACAGAATTTTGACGCCGGGTGCCCGCCCGACGTCACGAGCGACGATAGTCTCCAAACTACGTCGACCGTTTGTTCGCCACATCGGCTTTCGAGGCCTTCGGTCGAACCATGCATGAGCCGTAGCTCTGATACCACTGCTGGGGTGGGCTCGATTAATCGACGCCGGCCCTGGAACAACGCAACGTGGCGATAGCGGAAGCGCGTCTTGAACCGAGCGGCGTAGGGTGCCAAATTTTTGATTTCCAACATCTAAATTCGACCTAGCGCCCTTCGGTTTCTCCCGAAGACTCAAGATACTGTCCTGAGCCTCAGGAGACCACGTCTAATTCGAATTTCCTAAATTCGAATTTATTACAAATTTATTCGAATTAATAATTTCGTTCCAAACTAGTTCGAACAAAGCGGCAGCCGACAGTGTTTCGACTATTTGGCGACCGAAACGATTTCCGATCGATACCAAATTTTCCAGATTGATTCTACACTTCCCAGCGATCGCAACGAGGGGTCTTTCGAATCATTCCAATGTTGCTTGGTATTTTTCACCAGTGGTTCGAAATAATCAATTCGACTAAAGCGGCAGTCTGCCGTCTTTTGACAGTTTGACAACCGAAAGGATTTCCAATCAATACCAAATTTTCCAGATTGATTCTAAACTTCTCGACGATTGCAACGAGGGGTCTTTCGAATCATTCCGATGTCGTTTGGTATTTTTCGTAAAATCAAATCAGTAGGGTTCGAAATATACCTCGGCGTACGTGATTACACCTCGGATGAGAGTCGCTGCGCCTCGTCTGGCTCCCGGGGCTTCCGGGCTAGATTGTCACGCCGGTATGTCCTATTGAACCTCCGAGACTGCTCCAGATGGCTAGACGCAGTTCGGTTCGGGCGTCGGGCTTTTTCGAATGGTCCCGTGGCTTGACGTGGCAAGTATAAAAATGGCTTGTTGAGAGCATGTATCTTGTTTGTCAACTTAGAGCACCTAAGGTTGCATGGTCTTTTTTTCACATTTATGCATGTATCTTATTATGTTCCCCTTAGCTCATGAGGTGTCTCATTTACCTTGTAGTAAAGATCCACTAAGGTTAGTTTATTGATTTATATTTAACACTTGTCATGCTCACATCAAAGCCAAGAGTATGACTCACATGCCACCTCATCCAATGTGGCAAGCTAGGAATCAAACACATGTCCAAGAGCAAGTCAACATGCAAATATTTCATTTAAGCCCATGAGGTTTCTAATTTCTCAATTTAGTCCCTCAATTTTAAGTAATAAAATAATTAAATCCAATCTAATTATTTTAATTACAATTGAGCCTCATTTAGTTAATCAAACACTTAAGACAATCTCAAGTCCTAATTATTCCCGTGATCATCACCGGAATTTAACTAAATCATCGACACCTCGTATCAACTTTGTCACTACCTCAACGAATCCCATTCGTTAGGTTCTAGAAAAAAGCCCGCAGTTTTCGTTCAAGTTCATACCATTTTTAAGCGCGACTCTCTAGGTCCGTCTCAACTGGCACGGGAGGAATCCGCGAGTCCCAGTATTCGCCTAGCCAATCCTGCGGTACCGGACAGATCCCAGTTGAGAACAAATTTTGATCCAATCGAAATTCGGGCGAACCGACTATAGTGTATATATTTAAATACATCTTACGCCTTTCACTTGCGTCCCGGTTAGGTGAGAGCCATGTAAATGTCAAACTCACTGACCTAACACTATGTTATAATCGAGACCCAACCGATTATTTAAACTCCACTCCGTATCTAATACGAGCGAGCTTTCTAAGCTTCGCCGAAGGCTTTACAATCGCCGTTTTCCAATTACCTCATAGGACGTTAACCTATACGAATATAGACAGTGAATCCCGATAGCAGTCAAAGCCCGGCAATCACCTCCGTAAAGTTAGTTGCGTTTCGTCGCTGGCCCGTGTCCCATTTCCGAACACTTGCGGACCTAGCCAACTAGCGACAAACCGAAATCGCGAAAGCAAATCCGTCAGTGACCCTATCGGTCTGAGGCTGCTATAGTCATTCGTTCAATCATTGACAACATCCTAGTCATGTGATCGAGACGAATACGAGCTGAATGTCCGAATACGCGATCTCTCTGATCACGATATCTCCATCACGACCCACAACCTCTCAGGTAATCGGTGACACAACCGATACTATGTGGTCGTCAATGAATAAGTCATATTCGGATATCTAGTCACCCACCTAGAATCCTTAGACTTACGGACTTTTCATTTAATGCTGAGATTAATTACTGTCCGGTGTCTCGTCCCCACGAGAATCAGACGTCAAACTCAAACATTCGGGTGCTATTTATTTATCGCACCGCCAGATGCCAAGCAGACTTTAAATGTGATAAATAAATAAAAATGCCTTTATTATAATGAAAATAATATTCACTACTTTATTTTAACAGCATATACAATAAAACTGTCTATCGACCTATACATCATTGTGCACCCAATACTATTCCTAGTCCTCGTATGGCATTCCGAGGGCACACTCCCTAACAGTCGCACCTACCCCAAAGAAGCAAAGGGGTGACAAGAAACTGGCCTCCTCGAAACCGGCAAACAAACAATTGGTTCTGGCATCTTCTTCTAACGATGAAGTACCGCTTACTATGGTGCTCAAGAAACCGCGAAGCACGACACCCAAGAAGAAAGCAACAACCGACCTAATACCGCTGCTCTGCTCTCCAAATCTACAGATGCCCCAACAAGTTCTGCTAACCAGCCCTCACTCTTTGTTCAGGAACCAACTCCGCCATCACAACTCCAAGCTGCTCAACCACAAGAACAAATACCAGATGCACCTCAAATCTCAGGGCCAACCGATCACGCAATTCAAACCGACCTAGGACAAGGCGGGGTTGTAATAAAAGAATCAGCACGGACAATACCGGTTGACAAAGGCAAGGGAAAAGCTAAGGCCATCTCTAAGTCTCCTGAGTCCATAGACGAAAACCGCCTGGAATCTCATTAGATAAGAGATTGATGTGAACATCGCAACCGACCTTCAAGACTTCGAGGACTGGCTCGACATCCGGTATACTCCATTCAGTCGGAAAGTTTCCACTGCTCGGTTGACAAAGGCAAGGAAGACCGAGGCCAAGATTATCAAGTTACTGGGAATCCAATCCATCCAAGTCCTGTTAAGCGCTCAGGAACTCCTCAGTCTCCGTCTCAAAATGGATCAGCTGCAACACTACATTGATCAGCGAAGGCAGAATATCCAACCGACGGGACCTGATGCGGTTCACGATCTTCAAGTCCTGACAAGATTGGAGGCTGAGATGCACAGCATGGAGGTCTATTACGCAACTGTTATCAACCGGATCCAACCAGGTCTCTCTTCATCTTCGGCTACTGTTTCAACCTCTTCTCCGACACCCACCTTCTACGACCACAACGGCTCTTGTCTTCGCACCGGTTTCTCCATTGTCACATCTCTAAGACAGCTTATCTCCCACCAATCTTCAACTGGCAACCAGACCAGTTCTTCACTCAACTCCAGAACCGAAGGCTTCAGTCCTGGTTACGGCGGTTCCTCCACTGCTCTTCCGCCAACCAATTCCAGACTTTTCACTGCCTAATTTGGCAGATGTGTCCATTCCTTTTGAAATCCCATCTTTCAATACACATCCCCTACTTCTCACTTTTCCTCGTGCTTCTGCATCGATGAATGCTGACCCCACACACTCTACCGATGCTGCAGCCGAACAAGGTACCTCAGTAACTGCCGTAGTACCTGAGTCGATTGTTATATCAGCGGATCCCCAACCAGTACAGGTTTGGCTCCCAACATCTCTCAAGCACCTCCAGCACCTTCAGGGCCACCACACGAACCTCCTAAGACTTCTCCCGTTTCGCTTGAAATCATGGATCGAGCAAAAGAAGTCTCCTTGGTGAAGCAGACTTTTAGAAAAATGTATGTGCTCACCATGAAAATTGACAGTGACCGGCAGCATAATAATGAAAAGTTCAAAGCGTTCTCGAACGATTTGGCTGGTCTTCGCTCTGATGTCTGCTCAGACCTGGAGATCGTCAAGGCTCAATTGGCTGAGCTGACCAGACATCTCGCCAGTCAGTCTGCTCAGACTCCGATTATTACCAAAAAGGGGGAAAGTAGTTGCACCAGCAGCAGAAAACACAAACAGACCCACCCTAGCTCTATCTCAGCTGACTCTCAGAAGTTCATCCCACAGATACGTCTCAAAGTGGATGACCCAAAAAGAGGCGCAGTCGAGGCCGCACTAATACCGGACGAAGTGTTAAGCAAACATACATCTGGTATTCCGGTTAGTGAAGCCGGCCCGGTTGAAGTGCAGTATGACGACAGCAGTCTAAGGCACTTGGCTTGCAATCTTACAAAGGACCAACTGGCAGATCTTACAAGACTGCATGATATAAAGGAAGTGCGTACAAGGATTTCATCAAGTTAAAGGAAATGGAGAGGATATCTAAGAGGGTTATGAGTAGTGTGTAGTTTGTATCAAATTCTTTTGGTATGAATGAAAACTAGCTTTCTGCTATTGAGTTTTGTCAATCACCAAAAAGGAGAAAATTGCTAGTAATGCGAATTTAAACATTCGGATCAATAGTTTTGGTGTTGACATAACAATGGCTTAAGATATGAAATCGGAAGATCCAAAATATCGGTCTACACTTACATTAAAAGACCGAATTGAACTAAGTAGAAAGGAAGAACTTGATAGTTGATCGCATACCAATTCGCTATAATTACCGGTCAAGAACAGACTGAGGTGAAACAAGATTGATCGAGTTTGGACAGGCTGGATATACAGACAAGAGCGTACTAAGACACAAAGAAATATTCAGACGACATTCAATGCAAGGCTGCAAGCCAAGAGGGAAGCAGAGGTCAACTAGCACAAATAAGGAATGAAGCAAAAGTGGCAGGATAAACCGCAGCAAAAACCGGATAGATCCATTTTGGGAAAGTCAATTAATGCACTATGTAGAGTGAAGAGTTTAACTCACAATGGTTTCTAATTCAAACCTCAGCTATAAAAGGAGGAATACAAGCTGAAGACAATCACTTCACGCGTTCTAAGCTATTATCAACAATCTTCAAACACCTCAAAGAGAGAGATATCAATAGTGAAGTCAAAAGACATATAACTGATCATAGTTTATGCTCTTTATTCCAACGGACTGTAAAAAGCTGTTGAAGTAGGTGGATTGTTATCTACAACTACCTAGGTGATTCACTAGATTAAGCTATGTTTAGCTGGGTAGGTTGTACTTTATCTTGTATACTGAAGATCTAGTGAACCTTCCTCTTGAGGAAGAAGGGGAGACGTAGGAGAGTTTAACTCCGAACTTCCATAAACAACTCGGTTCTTCACACACACTTACACCTCATTTTTCTTATCGGTTACAACCGTTCAGTATAATCTTTCGCCTTAAAACTGGCCGGTCACTGATTGAATACCAGTCTACGCACAGACCAATTAAATAGTCGAAAAAAAGAGCCAAGTGTTTATCCACCCCCTCTAAACACATTAACCGATCCTAACACAATCTATCGCATTCGTTCCATCGAAGATGTGAGGCGACTTGATCCATCACCATCGTTGAAATCCAAATCCGATAATCGTCGGCTCTGATACAAAATGTAAGATCCCGACAATAATTGACCCGGTGCTCAGTAATTTTATCAAACGGTTGAGGTGCGTGCTAAAATGTATCATCTATGAATAACTTTAGGTAGGATAGAAGAAGAACAGAGAGATCGAGAAGAAGACGATGGAGAAGAGAAGGCGATCGAATGCTCGATCGAGAAGCTGATGCTCGAGTGAGAGATAGATAAGAGATTGGGGATTAGGAGAGAACCATAGATGAAGATTAGAATACTGATTTCTTGCTTAATGTTCATACCACGATTACATAATATATTGATGACTAATAATGGGCCAAATGACTAAGTAAACCATGCCTAAGCACATTCCATCGCATCCCAATTATCGTGGTAGCCCAAAAGGTCCTTATAATTTCTTCCGTGGAACTTAAGATAGAGCCCAACTTCACAATTTAGAATGCCATTTGCCAATCCTTCCCATGACAGATCAAGGCGGGAAATCTATTTTGAGAAATGTGGAGGGGAGGGGCTATCCTCGTAAGAAATTTTACTCGCTGATTTATCCTCTAGTTTTTGCTGGCTTCGTAATCTTCATTTCATCGTTAGAACGATTCCCATTGATTTCCAGTCGGGAGGCGCGCGTGATGGTGTAGATTCTGATCAGAGCATTTCCGGTAACTTTGTTTCGAGCTATGCCTACATGATTATGTTTTTATTAATTATTTTTGTCAGATTGAGCTAGCTCACTTGCGGTTGATGCCATTAGTATTTGATTCTGCAATGTTTCTCCGTTGTTTCTTATTTTTAATATATTAGTAATGAAAGTTACGTTGTCCTTGCGTTTTACTCTGCAATGTAGCTTTTGAGGGTTGTGCTTGAATCGTTATCATTATAATTTGGTTTTTTCTGAGAATCATGTACTTGAATTTTGTGCCTGTTTGAGTTTAGGCTTGTAAAGGAGTGGAAATTGCCTTGGTGATTGATTATGATTTATTGATTGTCTGAACTTTGATGTGTTAGTTCTTTATATAGTGTCTGAGTATGTTGATTTGATGATCTGACAGAAGAGGATGATGAAGATCTGGAGAGTGAATACAGAGGAAATACCATCTCCTTGGGTGCAACAGCTGACAAAAGTGTGAGTATTGAGATATAATGGTGCATAGTGGAAAGGATATTAACTTTTGATTTTACACTCATGATGCATCAGTTCTGTTCTTGGGATGAATATGATTTGCAATGCATCCCAAGATTGTTACTAGTAATTAACTATTTGCAATAGAATATTATTACTTATTACACCAATCTATAATATAGTGCTTTTGTCCCGTTAGTGAAGTGCACGGTTAAGTAGGGTTTGAAGTTCTTGTTCTCTCATGCGTCTGCTAGATGTCACTGCAGGTGAGAACGCATGTTCTCTCTCAGCTGGAGATACTCAGAGGTACTTCCGTTACATATTTTCTTGTATGTGATTAAGTTATATTCATGTACTGAAACATTCAACATCAATAGTCAGATGAGATGAGGCCGTTAAAACTCTGAATATTAACTGCAGATTCATGTAAACATTTTTCTCAGGAGAAGGAACGCGTCTCACCTCATGAGGTGCTAATTATTACTATGATAGCCACTGTTTTTATACTTGTCAGGACTGTGTGATGGCTTTCTGCTGAGTATATTGGTTTGAACGAGTTTCTGTCATGCTTCAGAGAAGCTGATCATCAGCTTGGTACTGAAATATAATATTGGATATCTGTGCTTCTTCTTGAAAGTATTGTTCTTGGCAGAGAAAATCAACTTGTTCCAGCGATGACGAAGTTGAAAACCCTCTGTTTGATGATGAAGATGGATCCACCAGGACGCCAAGATTTGGCAGTGCCTCTCATTCCATTCAAGGGATAATGCACTTGCCAGCAATGGCTTCAAATTCTCATTGTGATGAAGTAAATATATCAGATGGGGAGGTGTCGCTTCTTTCCTACATTTATCGAGAATCCATGCTTAAAATTATGTTTCAAACAATAGAAAATGACATAATTATTGTTGAAATGCATATTTGTTTATTGCTTCTAGGAGAGCTGCAGCCCTATTCTTGGAAGTGGTGCTGTAGCTTACAGTAAAACAAACAAATTTACGGCAGATTCTCCGCTAAGCTTGCTTGGAAAAGAACCAGAAAAACGAGATAGCCATGTAATCCTACCTGGAGTGGCTCGTAAAGACAATGTTAAACAAAATTTAGTATCCCAGTCTCTAGATTGCGTATATGATAATTTTCTTAGTGTAGAGGAAATCCAGAACTGGTTTGTCTCGTAGCTGTGAACTTTCTTATATTTCCCTTTGTTTCCATCATAGATGTTACTGTTGCAGGTTATCCGCCAAAAAAGGCATGCATTGTCGTTAGGTGATGGGATCTCGGATGATGATGATGATGATGATGATGATGATGATGATGATGATGATGATGATGATGATGATGATGATGATGATGAAGAAGATAAACTTCCCCATACTTTTGATGGTAAACTTCCCAACTCCAGTGATGATGAGGTATGTCCTCGAGTGATGTTTTGCACCACTTTCAAATCATCGACGTTTTCACTTGGTTAATTCAACCGATTGTTCAGGAAAATCCTCAACGTCCAACGTTGGCCATTCCTATGAGGACAATTGCAGATCAATTTTGTGAAGCTTTTGGAACTGTCTGTGGCCATGTTGTGAGGTCTCATTTAACATTGCTGCCCAAACCTCTGTGGTGGGTACTTACAGATTTTAAAACCTGATAATATGATCTACTTTATGTTAATTAACGGCACCTTCGCTTCATTATATGTACATAGTAGCAGCAGCACAACATATGGGAAGATGCAGAGTGTGATACAAGCCGAGAAGGAACAAGATGTTGTTTACTTGAAACATACAAGTGCAGGAACTTGTTCCATGGGTAACGAAAACTTGTAGTAGATCATTGCATATTGGTTGCATTAGATCCCTTCTTTTTCTATGTCTACCGCTACTCTTTAACTGGGTTTTTTCTCATTAGACGAAAGAAACTCCATAAAGGTGAGAATTTTGTCAAGGTGCTTAGAGGCAAAGCTGGTCGCTTGTTTTTGCACTGTTATTGGGGATAGAAAGGTTCGGTTTTTGCATCCCTACTTAGTAGGATTTAACTCATAGCCTTGTTTGCTCTTTGGATGATGGAAAAAATAAATGTGAATGAAATGTCGCCTCTTCTTCAGTTCCCATATTTGGAAACAAAATCAGAAGGTGTTGGAGGAAGTTTGAGAGTGATATTCAACCCAAGAATATGCAGCAATGTCGAAATTGAAGTTGATAGTGCGATCTGCATCCACTCTCCCTGGTATGTAATGAGTTGAATTTTGTATGATATTCTTTTAGCCAACTTACGTTGCTTCGAGTTTTTATATTGGCAAATGTAGGCTCTTTGTTATTTCTATCTACCTAAAATTTGGAAGAAAAAAAAAAGGATACTTCATATTATGGCTTCTACGGATTATTCATTTGAACCGTGTTTTGGCAGGAAGGAGGTGCAGGTGAATGGGAAAGATGATGAAGTCGTTTTGTTGTCCTCGTATTATTGCCACAACTGTCACTGAAAATCTTGTCATCATCCTCGTACTAATGGAGAAAAGAAATGCATTATTGTTATTAGATTTGAATTTTTTGGACTTAGATGGGCAATTTTCATTTAAAAGCAAGTAATCTTCGTTTGACGCTGTTAACTGAGAAAAGAGCTTTCGATTATACTTCAAACATGCATAGATGTGTGTTGTTCTGTTCTCTTCCAGTACATGGTAGATCGGAAAAAATACAATATTTATCTTCTAATCTGAAACGTATATAATAGATCAAAAACCCGACCCAATTAGCTTTTATATAATTTTAAATACCCCAATATCTAAAGCGATAATCTCGATAAGTTTGACTTGCATCCTTCCAAGATAGTAATTGGACCATAAATAAATATAAAACATAGTGGGACCTTACAAACTCTCTCCGCGTGAGCGCCTACGTAAGCATTGTCTGGTTTGGTAAACCGTAACATGGCGAAATTCCTTTTCGATTTCACCGAGTTGTTTATATCTTCTAGATATAGAGGTAACACTGCCATCATCAATATATCATCATCCTTCTCAAGAATAATCAATTTTCGAAGCGGGTTCAGATCTTGAAAAGAGGCATATCCTCGAAGGTATACATGGCGATGATTAAAGTGCACGGCAACGTATTCTCGACGGCGACGATGAGAGTAATGGCATGCCTCTACGAAAAGGAGCTAGATTTCGAGTTCGCCAACGTCAACTTAAGAGCCGGCGAACACAAGAAACAACCTTTCCTCTCACTCAATGTGAGTGAGCATCGTACATATATATAATTAGAGAATACACTTTATCAATCCTCTAATTATTCATTTCCAAGCTCATATGTTATGTTGTTGAATCGCAATTCACAGCCATTTGGCCAAGCGCCAGCCTTTGAAGACGGTGACCTTAAGTTCTTCGGTAACTAACTCTTACACTCCCACAACACAAACTCGTGAAATTCTATTCCTTAGCTACGAGGAAATAGTTCAAATCAAGAATGAGAAACACAACCTATTATCTCGGTGCTAAATGACTGTTTCACCCAAAAAATTTAATTTTTTATGGAGTGTATCATTATATATATATATATATATATATATATATATATATATATGTTGACCTTTTGGTCCATATATTTTAGAGAGTTTTGATGAACGATGTAATTGTAATGACATTAGGTCTATAAAATAAGCAATTCGATTTGGGACAAATAAAATGTCTAAGTTCATGATAATTTTCAACCATGCATTGTTTATGAGCTATAAATCGATTAAGTGTTGAATATTTGAATTGCGTGTGATTCTGTGATGATTTGATGGAACTATGTGATCGCATGTTATAGATATTCCATGAGATAGGATATATCGTTCTGTGCTATATATGGAAATAATGCATGAGATATCCTACTGAGCTATATATGGAAAATATGCTGTTTATATAAGGAAAGTGATATATCCGTTGATACTAGTTTATTCCTGAACGAAAATCACTTATACGATTATGTGCATAATCTCCACTGAATTTAATGTGAAATATTAAATTGATATCTTCCCTTATACTGATTGGATATTATATTTAGGGAAGATTTGATTTGATTGATCTTGTGGATAAGATGCTACTATATGGGATGTGCTATAAACGGATGTGATCTCTGAAATAAGGAAAGTTCTGCCATGTTATGATAAATCGAATTAAGTATGCTCCGATCTGATTTGTGTGCTAAACATGGTAAATATATTGATTAAATGCTATGAGCCGTACATGGAAAACATGCTGATGTATTGCTATCTTGTGTGACATACTTGGAAAGTAAATCTAGATTGACTCGTTACTAGAAACTGATAGCAGGGAATCACTTATGGAAAGTCCTGAAATGGAAATATATGCGAAATGGTTGAATGAGTTTGAGAACGAAATTGAGCCTTTATATGGAAAATAATTATGCTTTAAATGTGCTATATGACCGTTGTGATGATTTGTTAAGAGCATGATTTATATGGTATGATTGACTCGAAAATTGCATGGGAACTATGCTTGATTTGGTAATTATTGTTTGATCTGATTTTCCATGTGAAGTGCTATTTGAAAAGGATTATTGAGCTGCACTTCAGACTTTGAAGGACTTAGAATTTGCGTATATAAGCCTACGAGAGATTCTTAAGCAGAAACATACTGAGAGATTCCTGAGTTCCCACTTGTGATAGCTTTCTGCCCACCTGAGCTCTAACTTGCGTATCCATCACTGAGCGAGTGATTCATCCTGTTATTCCATCCTCCCACGCCATACATTATGTCTCCGGACGTGTTGTCTTCGGACGTGAGCAATACCAAGGAGGCAAGGTCGACGTTTACGCGCACGTGAAGGGAAGGACAAGTCCGGGGGCCCTTCGGTAGCGAGTTGTGTCTGTCGGGATCAAGGAGATTCCGAGGAACGAAACTCGACGTATGGTAACCTAGTAGTGGCTACTGTTCGACTTGTTTCGGTTGTGTATTGGGCTAACCAATCAGTTTTGTATCCAGCTACGGTGCATTATAGTGATTGGTTAAACTCTTGGGAAGCAAATCCCAAGGAGAGGAGTAAACCCCGTTGGGGATATAACCTCTATAAAAATCCTGTCTCGCATTTACCTTTTAGTTATTTCTTTATCGCTGTGAGACAGACGCGACGCACATCCGACGTTACTAGGATATATCAGGCATACTCGTCACAAACATAAGTAGGCATATCTCAGTCACCACACTTAGCATTTGTCAGAAGAAGCACAAAATTTTATAAGCCTAATTCACCCCCCTCTTAGGCACATTTATATCTTCATTTGGTATCAGAGCGGGTTACTCAAACGACGGGCCTAACAAGCCTGAGTTAAAGATCTAATGGCTTCTTCGAGTTTTGATGTTTTTGCAGAGGGACAATCCCATTCTAGGCCACCACTCTTCGATGAAACAAACTATGCTATATGGAAAAACAGTATGAAGGAATTCCTGCTTGCTACTGACTATGACCTGTGGGATATCATCACGACTGGACTTTACAATCCAAGAAGACGGACGGAACTCCAAAGAAAGGTTCTGAGTACGATGCAACAGACAAGCGAGGAATATCCTTGAATGCCAAAGCTAAGAACATGATCGCCTGCGCGCTTACAAGAGAAGAATACAATCGTGTGAGTTCATGCTAATCTGCCAAGGATATGTGGGACATGCTTCAAGTCACACATGAGGGAACCACTCGAGTGTACAAGAAAGAATAGCCCTCTTAACTCACCAATACGAACTGTTCAAAATGGAGGACAATGAGACCATAAGCCACATGTACGCGAGATTCATGAACATCATCAATCAAATGTTCTCGTTGGGAAAGAAAATACCGGATAGTGAGAAAGTGCGGAAAATACTGAGATCTCTTCCAAGAGAATGGAATCCCAAAGTAACTGCCATCTACGAAGCAAAGGACTTGGACGAACTTTCCGTGTCAGAACTGATTGGATCTCTTACCACCTACGAGATGACTCAGATCCATCAAAGAGAAACCAACAACCCGAAATCAACCAAACATTGCCTTTAACACCGACCAAGAAAACGACTCTGAAGGAGAAGAAGAAACTGAGGAGGACCTAATGGAGCAGATCGCCATGCTGACCAGATAGTTTGAAAGGTTTCGGATGAGAAGAAAGTTCAAGGGAAACTCCAGGTTCCAACCTAGAAACAAGGGAATATCATCATCCGGGAACAACGTGCAGAAATGTTTGAAGTGCAACAAGCCAGGCCACTTCGCCTCAACCTGCCTGATGGAAAATGGTGACAAAAAGGTAAAGAAGCAGAAAGCCATGGTCACTAACTGGGAGGAGGCCGAAAGTGAAGAGGAGGAAGATCTCGCCTACATGGCCGATGACGATGACCAGGTATCAGATTCATCTAGCATTAAGAAAATATTATTTCTAAACGAATTATATGCTAGGCAAGATGAATCTCATGGCTTCCTCAGTCCTTGAAGTAGATGAAAAGGAAGAGATGTTTGAAATAATCCAAAACGCAGAAAGAAGGATTAAGTCGCTCAACTCACAAGTAAAGAGTCTAATTAGGCAACGAGATGACGTAGCTAGAGAGAAGCACCAAACAGATCTAGAAAATGAGCGCCTAAGAGCCGAGCTAGAAACTCTTAATGAAGAGAAAGCCTTGTGTAATTGCGATAAGCTTAGGACGAAAGAAAAGATATTTAGAGACATGTCTGTTCTTAAGGAATTCCTAGAAGAAAAATCTCGTACTGATAATAAGCTTCTTCAAGGACAAGAAAATCTTGAAATGTTACTTAGTATTCCTAGAAATGTAGGAAAATCAGGGATAGGATATTCCATGACACATAATCATGTTACACCACCTACTGTTAGAAAACCTAAGTGTTCTCATGCGGCCGTCACGGTCATTATGCTAACCATTGTTTTCTGAAGAGAGCTGATAAAGCTAGATATGTCTGGAGGCCCAAGAAGGTTCCTGACACTGACCAGCCAGTGTTCGAGATATCACAGTCTGTGACACATGATATATCACGTGTTAACAGAAGTTGTTTTTCTACTAACCATTTAGGACCCAATCAAAGTTGGGCACCTCAGAAAAGAAATGATTCGTGCAGGTACAGAAGAAAATCCAGCAAGAAGAACAAGTGGTACCTCGACAGTGGGTGTTCCCACCATATGACAGGTGATATCACTAAGTTTGTGTCGGTGAAAGCCTATGATGGAGGATATGTCTCCTACGCCGACAACACAAAAGCTAAGATTATTGGGGTTGGAACTGTTGGTAACACTTTACATACTACTATAGATGAATGGTTAGTTAAGAATATAGAACATAACCTCATTAGCATTAGTCAATTATGTGATAAGGGTCATACGGTAACCTTTGAAAATAAGTGTGTTGTTAGAAATGATAATAAGGTATTATTTAGTGCATCTAGGGATAGAAATATTTATTGCATGACCCTGATGATATCACTGACCAGAACGTCAAGTGCTTACCAGTTACACAGGATAACAGCTGGTTATGGCATAGACGTTTAGGACATGCCAACATGGAATTACTATCTCACCTGACGAGTAATACGAGGTATTTCCGACATAAAGTTCGTCAAGGACAAAACATGCAAGGTGTGCCAAATGGGCAAGCAGACAAAGACATCGTTCAAAGCAAAGAATGTGATATCCACATCCAGACCTCTGGAACTGCTACATTTCGACCTTTTTGGTCCTGTTCAGACGATGTCTCTGCGAGGTAAAAGATATGCCTTTGTCATCGTTGATGATTACTCCAGGTATACATGGGTGATATTCCTTGCACATAAGAATGAGGCATTAGATAACTTTGCATCGCTAGTAAAGAGACTTGAAAATGAAAAAGAAACCAACTTATGTAGGATACGAAGTGATAACGGGCTGGAATTTGATAGTAAGTCGTTCGCATCATTCTGTGATCAGTATGGATATAGTCATAACTTCTCTGCCCCTATAACTCCCCAACATAATGGCGTAGTTGAACGTAAAAACAGGGTACTACAGGAAATGGCTAGATCTATGTTACATGAGTATGATATTCCTAAACAGTTCTGGGCGGAAGCTGTTAGCATAGCCTGTTATGTGGGCCGATATTAAAGAAAACATCTTATGAAATTTGGCATGGTAGAACTCCAAATATAGGTTATTTTCGTGTGTTTGGATGTAAATGTTTTATCTTGAATGATAGAGATAAGAGAGGAAAATTTGACTCTAAGGTAGATGAAGGGATATTCCTTGGTTACAGCCTTCAGTCTAAGGCATATCGTGTTTATAATAAGAGGAAACAGACCGTCCAGGAATTTATACATGTTACTTTCGATGAGATACCTAAAGCAGATGCTACTAATGAGGAAGGTATAGATTTTCCGTCTGCATAATTGCAGGAAACTAAAGACTGTGAGGAAGATATTCCAAAAGACGAAAATATTGAGACACTGGAACCAGAAGCTGATAAGCAGCAATGCAGAAAATGGAAACACGATTCCAGTCATCCAACAGATCAAGTGATAGGAAATATCAGATCAGGAATCAAAACTCGAGCAACTATACGAAATCAAGATACGGAGGAATCTCATGATGTACTGCTCTCAATGATGGAACCAAAGACGGTCCATGAAGCTCTGGAAGATAGATATATCTTGGGTCTCTGCCATGGAAGATGAGTTATCTCAGTTCGAAAAGAGCGAAGTGTGGACACTCGTAAAAGACCAGACGATAAATCCATCATAGGAACCAAATGGGTCTTCCGTAACAAACTTGACGAACACGGTAATGTCACAAGAAACAAAGCGAGGTTAGTTGCAAAAGGTTATTCCCAGGAGGAAGGTATTGATTTCGATGAAACTTTTGCACCGGTAGCTAGATTAGAATCTATACGTGTCTTACTTGCATATGCATGTTTAAACGTTTTAAACTTTTTCAAATGGACGTAAAAAGTGCATTTTTAAATGGTTTTATAAATGAGGAGGTTTATGTAGAACAACCACCGGGCTTTGCTAGGGAAGATTTTCCAAATCATGTTTTTAAATTATTAAAGCATTATATGGTTTAAAGCAGGCTCCTAGGGCATGGTATGAAAGGCTAAGTAAGTTTCTAATTGACATAGAATTTTCGACTGGAACTATTGATAACACGCTGTTATTAAGTATGATGGTGATCACATGATATTGGTCCAAATTTACGTTGATGATATCATATTTGGAAGTACTAATATCCTTCTCTGCGAGGAATTTTCTAAGTCTATGCAAAAGGAATTTGAGATGAGCTTAATGGGTGAGCTGAACTACTTCCTCGGGTTGCAAATAAAGCAGCTTGACAATGGAACCTTCGTATCCCAGACGAAATACAGCAGGGAATTATTGACTAAATTCGGGATGAGTGATTCCAAAGCGATTTCCACCCCTATGCATCAGAC
This sequence comes from Craterostigma plantagineum, assembly GCA_027422505.1. Classification (NCBI taxonomy): domain Eukaryota; kingdom Viridiplantae; phylum Streptophyta; class Magnoliopsida; order Lamiales; family Linderniaceae; genus Craterostigma; species Craterostigma plantagineum. The sequence goes on from JAPQWV010000721.1 coordinate 231,353, forward strand.
CACCAAAATAGACACTGATGAATCAGGTACACCTATTGATCAAACACAATATCGAGGTATGATCGGAAGCCTTCTTTACTTAACTGCTAGTCGCCCTGATATCATGTTTGCTGTTGGTATGTGTTCGAAATATCAGTCTGACCCTAAGGAATCTCACTTGACCGCAGTCAAGCAGATACTTAGATATATCAAGGGTACTGTCAATTTTGGTCTGTGGTACTCCTATACGGATGATTTCCCATTAATGGGATATTCCGACTCCGACTATGCCGGCTGTAGGGAAGATAGAAAAGTACCAGTGGAACTTGCCAATTACTTGGGAATTCCTTGGTAACTTGGTCTAGTAGAAAGCAAAATGTTGTCGCCCTCTCCACAACCGAAGCTGAATATATGGCCTTAGGAAATTGTTGTCAACAAGTTCTTTGGATGAAACAAACCCTTAGTGATTTCGGGTTAAGTTATGACAAAATTCCTATTCTGTGTGATAGCACTAGTGCCATTAGTATTACTAAGAATCCCGTGCATCATTCTCGTACTAAGCATATTGAGGTTAAACATCATTTTATACGAGACTATGTTCAGAAGGGGAAATAAATCATCCGTGACATCCGTGATCGATGAGAATCATCGAGCTAAATAAGGTTAGTAAATCTGCCTAATTATGCTATTTGCTCTAGATCATTCTATTTAGGTAGAAATTCGTAGTTATCTTAATCCAGGACATTCTTTCGGCCGTCGACTATTTTCGGATCTTATTGTCCTTATCATTAAGTGTCACTTTAGTATTTTAGGAAAAGATTCATAGTGAATTCCAGCATAAGGTTGTTCTTTTAGTCACCAATGCTATTTTAGGAATCTTGAATCTCCAAATCTCACCTTAGGATGTGACTGCTACATTTTAGGAAGAACTTCATAGAGATATCATTCCAGCCGCGCAGTTATTTTAGGAATTTCTTATCCTTTATAAAGTGTGATTATATTAGGAAGAAATTCGTAATTATCCTACCTTGAGATTTATTTTTCAGCCGATAAATTATTTTAGGAATGTCTGTTTTTCTGGATCTATTCTCAAAATGTGATTAAGTTATTTTAGGAAGATATTCGTAGATCTCTTTTCAGCCGCTAAGTTATTTCAGGAAATTTGGATCCTTCTTCTTCAGCCCTAATCAATCTTTTCCTTATTTATGAGATCCCGTCCATTCACTCTGAGATCCCTGGCGCACTGATTGACAGTTTTCACTTTTCTTTCGAAATCCAAAATTCGGTTTGAAAATCATATCTTCTTAATTCTATTTACGCCAAGTTTATCCTATCTCATCTTTGGAAAACTATATCTCTTGGATAATTGCCCATTTTTTAAATGAGATCACTCGATACTTCTTCCTTCCTTACCTCAAAATTCGAACTTCACCGTTTCTCCTCTTGAAAATCATCTAAGTTATACTCCAGCTTTTAAGAGTTCTGATCAGATCACAGGGAGCTGAACAAGTCTGTTATATCTGCCAGATTTAACGTGATTCCAGCCTTGAGAACGTTTTCTGATAAGTTATTCCTTCCTTCCTTCTCATTCTTCTTAGTTATTTTACGCTAAGTTTTCAGCCTTAAAGCCTTAGTATATCCCTTTTGATGCTGAAGGGGAGAAATCTGAGTAATTAATGATATAAGGGGTCTAAGAAATGTCCTTGATATTCGAAGTGATTTGTGTGCGATATTCCTTTTATGCGCCTACGATATATCTTAGTGCTTGTGTGTGCTGACTGAAATTGCATGAAAATAGGTGCATTTTTAATATATCTGTATGCAAAGGGGGCATAATGGTATGTGAATTCTGACTTTTGCCTATATGATTCTATCTATGCTCTAAGTGGAAATTTGAATTTATGCTGTGGACATTTGGAATAACCTCATATAGACTGGGGGAGCAAACTGATGTAGCTTGGTAGAATTTCTGAACATCAATAATGTGTTTGCTCTGGTGCTTAAACGCCTTACATGGAATATCTGCATATGTGATATGGAATATGTGCACTCACGAATGGAATAGCTGCACTTTTGATATATTTGTGATGCCTTTATACTGCGATGCGTGATCTTATGCTCTGATACTTAACTGTGCAAATTGACTTGTGTGAGATTTCTTGATAAGTGCTTGCTGCGATGACTATGTGACCGCTTGAATCATGCTTGGAAAAATACGCACTTAGGCAGGGGGAGCACAATCACGGGTAATTTCAAAATTTTACACTCAGGATATAACATAGAAAATAACAGGATATATCAGCACTTAGACAGGGGGAGCAAAATTAGTTCCCGATATATCTTTGCATGTCATAGAGATAACTGCACTTAGGCAGGGGGAGCAAATATGTATCATATGCGATTAGGAAATATCATATGCTCTGCTTTGTGATTATGGAACACTTAGACATATGCGCTAGGACTTGCATTATCGAATATGCTTACTTGCTTCCGTACTGCATCAATTACATGTCATCATCAAAAAGGGGGAGAATGTTGACCTTTTTGTTCCATATATGTTAGAGAGTTTTGATGAACGATGTAATTGTAATGACATTAGGTCTATAAAATAAGCAATTCGATTTGGGACAAATAAAATGTCTAAGTTCATGATAATATTCAACCATGCATTGTTTATGAGCTATAAATCGATTAAGTGTTGAATATTTGAATTGCGTGTGATTCTATGATGATTTGATGGAACTAGGTGATCGCATGTTATAGACATTCCATGAGATAGGATATATCGTTCTGTGCTATATATGGAAATAATGCATGAGATATCCTACTGAGCTATATATGGAAAATATGCTGTTTATATAAGGAAAGTGATATATCCGTTGATACTAGTTTATTCCTGGACGAAAATGACTTATACGATTATGTGCATGCTCTCCACTGAATTTAATGTGAAATATTAAATTGATATCTTTCCTTATACTGATTGGATATTATATTTAGGGAAGATTTGATTTGATTGATCTTGTGGATAAGATGCTACTATATGGGATGTGCTATAAACAGATGTGATCTCTGAAATAAGGAAAGTTCTGCCATGTTATGATAAATCGAATTAAATGCTCTGATCTGATTTGTGTGCTAAACATGGTAAATATATTGATTAAATGCTATGAGCCGTACATGGAAAACATGCTGATGTATTGCTATCTTGTGTGCTATACTTGGAAAGTAAATCTGGATTGACTCGTTACTAGAAACTGACAGTAGGGAATCACTTATAGAAAGTCCTGAAATGGAAAATATATGCGAAATGGTTGAATGAGCTTGAGAACGAAATTGAGCTTTTATATGGAAAATAGTTATGCTTTAAATGTGCTATATGACCGTTGTGATGATTTGTTAAGAGCATGATTTATATGGTATGATTGACTCGAAAATTGCATGGGAACTATGCTTGATTTGGTAATTATTATTTGATATGATTTTCCATGTGAAGTGCTATTGAAAAGGATTATATATGAGCTGCACTTCAGACTTTCGAAGGACTTAGAATTTGCGTATATAAGCCTACGAGAGATTCTTAAGCAGAAACATACTGAGAGATTCCTGAGTTCCCACTTGTGATAGCTTTCTGCCCACCTGAGCTCTAACTTGCGTATCCATCACTGAGCGAGTGATTCATCATGTTATTCCATCCTCCCACGCATGCATTCTGTCTTCGGACGTGAGCAATACCAAGGAGGCAAGGTCGACGTTTACGCACACGTGAAGGGAAGGACAAGTCCGGCGGCCCTTCGGTAGCGAGCTGTGTCTGTCGGGATCAAGGAGATTCCGAGGAACGAAACTCGGCGTGTGGTAACCTAGTAGTGGCTAGTGGTCGACTTGTTTCGGTTGTCTATTGGGCTAACCAATCAGTTTTGTATCCAGCTACGGTGCATTATAGTGATTGGTTAAACTCTTGGAAAGCAAATCCCAAGGGGAGGAGTAAACCCCAGTTGGGGATATAACCTCTATAAAAATCCTGTCTCGCATTTACCTTTCAGTTATCTCTTTATCGCTGTGAGACGGACCCGACGCACATCCGACGTACTAGGATATATCAGGCATACTCGTCACAAACATAAGTAGGCATATCTAAGCACCACACTTAGCATTTGTCAGAAGAAGCACAAAATTTTTATAAGCTTAATTCACCCCCTCTTAGGCACATATCTTCATATATATATAATATAGAGTAATGTTATGGTGCTCACCCCATTAACGCGCCAAATCAGCATAAAATGGGATTTTTATTGATCTATAACCTACACATGGATCAGTGAACCCGTCGGGGGTTGATTTGACATGTTGACGTGACACAAAACAATGCCACATAACAGGTGCCCACGGATGGTACTCACGCAAGGTGAGCACCATCACATTTCTGATATAATATATATATATATATATATATATATATATATTCCAACAAGCTGTTAGGGATTAAAGCGGTGGTAGACGATAATAATGGAATAGATAACTTTTTATTGAAAAAAAAGGGGTGAAACGACAAGAAAGATGTAATATATTAATAACTAAATCCGAGAGTTCAAGAACCAAGAAATCCGACCCTCAATCCGATATTCAAAGACTACGGCCCTCAAAATCCCAAAATAACCCCCCCCCCAAATCTTGTATGAAACCAAGGATATATATAGGTTTAAATAAATTTAAATTCCATCTCAACTGAATCCTAGTAGATCCAAGCTAAATCAAATTCAAATTCAAATTCAAACTAAAACTTAATTAATAATAATAATTATAATAAATCTATTGTCCTAACATTATCCACCCCTTGAAAAATCGCCTTGTCCTCAAGGTGAAAATTTGGGAATTATTGGCGTCGATGATGGTTGTCTTGGAATCAACGATAGTAGGTTTAACTCGCATCCGGCTGTAGTCGTCTTAGCACTTTCCTCTTCTTCCTCTGCGTCCTCTCCTGCAATAAGCATTCGAAATTCTTTATTCGAACACACATGATCACACCCCATAGGGTTGTCGACAACGGAAACAAAGCCCTTTATCCCGTATATCCTGAAACTCGCGGTCAATAATCGACGCAAGGGTCGAGTAGGTGTTGGCTGATGTGATGGTTGGGTTCGATCCACATGCGAATCATAACGAACTAATCTGATAGGAAATATTTTGTAGTGTTCAATTTCATTGTATTATCTTTGTTGATTTGCTTTATTAAACTTTGGACTAATTTTTAGTTGGGTTAGTTCTTAGTAATTCATGTAATGGGCCTTCACAAGAGGCCCACCTATTATATACCAACTTGTGGTATAAATAGGAAAACCCTAGCACATAATTGCACTCCTCTATCATATCTCACCATAACCCGGACCTCGCCCATAGGTACAGGAGACGACTCGTTCGTTTCCCGAGTAGAAGTCGCGGCATCTGGTTCAACCGCGCAATCAACCCCCCAACCACTCAACTATCCTTTCGCAGATAGCTGTTTCATTCGCACAAGAAGAACCACGTTAGCCATCACCGCCCCACTTGGAGACGGTTGATGTTGAACATGTAGTGCCCCACCTCTCACTGCACCTCTTCCACTCACATAGAGTCTAGTGTCCTCACCCACCGAAATTTTCCACTTTATATGACACAAACACTCTTTACGCACCATAGGTTCTTCGTGAACTTGCACGAACGCTTGATGACGTCCTTGTGACCGAGAGCGGTAGACCCACGACAGCCACCCTCACCACAACTGTCGATGGGCCACGGATACGAGCTTGTCTCATCGTCCGTGCGAACGGAAAGCCTTTGTGGCTCTCCGGTTCTTTCTGACCTGTGCAAACAGGCGGCACATCGGACACATGTTTCGATGTTGTGACGACGGAGCGTCTTTGTGAACCCCGTCTGGTTAGTTACCCCGTTCGTGATGGAGCCCCGACTCATAGCAATCAGCGAGGAACTTACACATTCCATGGCCCGCTCAATGGTGATCTATGAAGGAAAAGGTCCCATCACCGACACCACTCCACCACGCCTACGCCTACGCCACCACATGCTGCTCCGTCTCTCTAGTGTTCAAAACTGAACCCGAAGAAACACCAATTGCTGCTACTCCTGAGAATCCCACTTGATTGCCTCACTCAACACCACACCACACCATCATCACCACCATCAACACCAGAGACAGACTCGTCCCACGGACGACGTGACGATCCCGAAGACGGAGATCATCTCAAGGGGGAGTAAAGGAGAAGAAATGAGTTGAAGATCGTACAGCAGCATCAACAACAACCATCATCCACGCCACCTCCACCAACTACGCCCCGTCGGAGGCTTCCACTACCTCCGCGCACATTATTATGTGTCAGGCTATTATGTTCATAATGGAACACTCGAAGGAGCCATGTCACATCTCGTCCACCACATTCCGCCACTACTGCGCTGACCACTCTGAAGACCGGGCTCCCTGCTCTTGAAAGTCACATTTCAATGGAGCCTTGGCACATTTTTTACGCCCCACGCCTACCTTCTTCTGGAGCCAGACGAGTCAACTTCGTGGCCGAACCAGACAACTTCCATCCGAAGACGACGAATCCGGCGTCGAGAAGAAGAAGATTGGAGAATCTTAACAAGTGAGTCCTAGCCGAGCCATCAATGCCTCCACAAAAAGAGGAGATATCCCTTGTAGGGGGAGTTTGCTAGGAATCGAGATCTCCAATTGTTAGGAAATATTTGTAGTGTTCAATTTCATCGTATTATCTTTGTTGATTTGCTTTATTAAACTTTGGGCTAGTTCTTAGTTGGGTTAGTTCTTTGTTATTCATGTAATGGGCCTTCACAAGAGGCCCACCTATTATATACCAACTTGTGGTATAAATAGGAAAACCCTAGCACATAGTGCAAGTGCTTGTGTGTGTAGATAAAATAAACATATGTTAGAGTGAGAGAGCCTCCTCAAGAACACCACCAAGCCCCACGCCCGTTCTCGATTCCGATCTATTAGGCGTGTTTAATCCGTCCGAAGTTGTTCGTTTGGGTGAAAATCGGGATCAACATAATCCTTTCTCTTCACGATGACCTTCTGTAACCTCATCTTTTTTTTGCGCCATTGTCACCAACAATCGATGTTGTCACGCTATTGCGGCTTGGAAAATTAGGCGATGTCTGAAAACGCGTTCCCTTAATATTTTTCAAATACTCCCCCTCCTTTGCCACCAATAGTTTTTTCTAAATCCCTTGGATAACTGCTCGAGGGTAGTGGGTGGATTTGGGTGCATTCCGAGTAAAAGAACCCCAAGTGTTGGTGGACAGGTATTTCGTGCACGTTAGTGACCAGACTGACGAACTCATGAAAGTATTCATGAATGTGCCCCGTTTGCTTGACACTAGTGATCTTCTCCAATTGATTCTCGTGGATTTGTCGTCGAACGTCTCTATGACTTTTTGTTTGAGATTGTCCCAAGTGATTAATGGGTAAGTTGTCATGACCCACCGTATCCATGACTGTGCAATGCCATCCATGCAAGCGATGGCGCTTGGAAGCTTCTGATGTTCTGGTGTGTGTTGGATCCCGAAGTATTGCTCAGCTCGGGCAACCAAGCCCAATGGGTCGCTAGAATTGTTGTGGGGGCACGGTGTTTGTGTTGGAGAAGGTGGTGGTTCATCAGGTCTGGCACTGATGAAGTCGTATACGAGCTTATGTAATCCAGTTATTGTCTCGTTCATGGTATCGTAGCGTTCATTCATTGTCTTCTCCAATCATTCAACTCGTTGCTCCATCTGTGATCTCGTCAAGGGCATATACGAAACTGACAGCGATGAAGAGCGAAAGATATTGATGTTTCCGTGTGTTTATACGAAAGGAAACTCCGGCGGTGAAAGATCCGGCAGTTCGGACCAATTTGTTAGGGATTAAAGCGGTGGTAGGCGATAATAACGGAATAGATAACTGTTTATTGATAACGAAAGGGTGAAACGACAACAAAGACGCAATATTCTAATAACTAAATTCGAGAGTTCAAGAACAAAGAACTCTGGCCCTCATCCGATAGTCAAAGACTACGGCCCTCAAAATCCCAAAATAAAAACCCCCCAATCTTCTATGAAACAAATATATAGGGGCTAAATAAATTTAAATCACAAATTTATCTCAACATAATCCTAGAAGAACTAAACTAAATTAAATTCAAATTCAAATTCAAACTAAAACTTAATTGATAATAATAATTATAATAAATCTATTATCCTTACAGCCCCACACGTTTAGGCTAGATTCGTTAATATCTATTCTTAAGGGTGTGTATGGATAAGGAAATGGGTGAGGAAAATAAAACTAAGGAGAAAATAATTTTCACTTTATTTCGTTTCTTTTTCCGCATCATTTGGTGAAGAAAAATAATTTTCAATGGGTTAGCTTCAAATTTAGCTTAAAATTTCTTTTCCTTTCCATCTTCTATTTCTCTAATCAACCAAGCATAAAAATTGATTTTCCATGTCAATTTCATTTCATTTCCTCCATAAATTCCTTAAACCAAAGGCTCACTAAACCTGTATTTTCTTAAATGAGTGGTCGTGAGGATTCATATTCAGAACTTCTTTGGTCCATAACTCTTATAGCATTCTGAATGACCACATCAGATAAAAGTCCAATCTTACAAATGCATCATTTTTTTAACTTCATAATATATTTCCAAACACAGAATCGAGGGCGATCAATGAATACATCGCTCGAGCCTACGCCGAAAAGGGAACACAACTGACATCCAACGAGGATCACAAAAAGTTCGCCATCATATCCGTTTGGTCGGAGGTCGAAGCTCTTCGATACGATCCGCCATCTTCGAAGATGACTTGGGAGCTCGGGTTAAAGGCACTTAGGGGAGAGGCTCCCAACGACGACGTCATCGACGAGCAGTTAGTTTTGCTAGCTAAGGTTCTTGACGTCTACGAAGGTCGATTGGCGCATTCCAAGTACTTGGGCGGCGACTGTTTTATGCTCGTGGATTTGCATCATCTCCCCACATTGAGTTACTTAATGGGGACGAAAGTGCGAATGCTTTTCGATTCCCGCCCTCATGTTTGTGCTTGGTGCGAGGATATCCTTGCAAGGCCGGCTTGGAATAAGGTTGTTGCCATGAAAGAACAAGCTATGGCTAAGCTTGGAGTGTCTAAGTAATGCCTTGTTTTTTTCTATATAAGCTCGACTTAATGCATTTGATGTTGGCTTGTGGGTGTTTTGGAATGAACCTTTGGAATATGAACGATCTGATGTATGTTTTCTATTGTGGTACTCAATTAATTGCCGGCAAACTACTTTTAAATAGATAACGTCGACTATTTTATACGGTAAAGTGCTTGGAATATATATAGGGTCCTAATATTTACACCCCTTGACACCCCCTTTTACATCCTCTTAATGACAAATACATGAAATTTATAGGCCCCTAACCACATGAATTCAACAAGTACTATTTAATTAATTTATTTTTTATAATTGAACACAACAATAATTACATGTGCTATGCAACAAATTTATATTTTATTTTATTTTTATATTCATCAAAGAACTTTACATTAACTTTAAAAATATTAATATTATTACATTATTAATCTACATATATATTTTATTTTAATAAATTTATTCTACGACACAAATATTTTGTTACATATACAAACTTAAATAAAACATAAATAATAAACAATTAGCTAAAGACTAATATTATATTTTGTATCATTCCAATATAACACAGATTGGATCCTCTATGAAGTAATTTCCTAACAAGTCCTTATCGTATGTTTTGTTATGTTAAAGGAGATCAATTGTATATCATATATTATTTAATTGGAGCTTCTAATAACTGTAAGATGATGATCATATCGATGTCTCATCCTCGAAGAAGAAAGTGAATCCATGAACTTAGTCAATGAATTTATTCATTGGAAGAGTTCGATCCATTCTGCTTTTGTAATTATCGATTGTCAATTTCCAAGTATAATATTGTATATAAATATGATAACTAAGTTCTATTTTAAGGAACATTGAGAAAATTATTAATAAAGTGATAAATCATAAGATCTATAGTGACTTACTTTCATTATTATGTGGTAAATAGAAAAAAAGAGCGTGAGGAATGGTGCTCACCTTATGTGAGCACCTTATGTGGGGCACTTGTTGATGTGGCATCGATTCGTGCCATTTCAACATCCCACCTCGACATCTAGGTTATGTCGTCTTAATTAACACATTCTAGGTGCCATTAATCGACATTTCGGATGTTGATGTGGCACATGACGCGATATATTTCATTGACACGTAAAATGTTTTGCAAGGCGTCAATGTGCCACATCAGCATCCGAAATGTCGATTAATGACACCTAGCATGTGTTAATTAAGACGACATAACATTAGTTAGATGTCGATGTGGGATGTTGAAATGACACGAATCGATGTCACATCAACAGGTGCACACATAAGGTGCTCACATAAGGTACCATAAAATTCATCTCTCTATATATACTAGGGTAATACAAATAAGTCGAAGTCACGAGGTTAACTAGAAAATTACCCCTAAATATAAGTGCTACCGATTTTTTGACATCTTCGTCAAGATTTAAGGACCTTATTACTTCGTTAACACGCCGTTAACAAAATTATCAGCGAACTATTGAATATTTGGAACTTTTCACTTTACTGAGATAGGGGTGTCAAATAAATTATATATCTATAATAGGAGTTATATATATTAGTATCATGTATATTGAAGGTCATCATAATATGCCTAATAAAGTTTTAATTTAGCCTTGAGCCTATTATCTCAATTGCAATAAAGTAACAGAATGATGTGTACAAATCGGTTACTTCAGTTCGTCGATGGACTATAAGAGGTTATGCTCCTATTGTCCCAGAGTCATACGCAACATGTTAGTTCCTATACCCTTTTCAGAGTGAAATGAGAGTTCTGGAACGAATTTGTTCTGTCGCTTGCATAGACAATCGAAAGATCCAAAATTGTTGTGGTTGAACAACAATAACTATGGCTGAACCAGGTATGCTTTTCCTTTGAGTTTTTGTCCGTTTGAATATCCAGATTTCGATTAAAATTCGCGTTTCCTTCAAATCATCCGCGTGGAAAACCTACGGATTTGTTTATCCAAATCCGAGGTTAACTTAAACGTTCATTATTTAACGAATTATGAAATTCGAGGATAAGTGGTCCGTTTTTAAATCCAAAGCCTAGCATGTAACAAGATTCGTAAATAATAATAAGTATAATAATAACAATAATTTTAATAATAATATACTGATGTATTGGGAATATAATCCTTAATTTTCTCCACTAAGTCAGTTTGGGTGTTAGTAGTGGGTAAGATTTTCATTATTTAGGCATATAGTAAGGGCAGTAGAAGTTGTCTGTTAGTTTGCTTTTACTCTATAAATTGTTATCGGTGATGTGAACTGAGATAATGAGAATAAAATATTAAGCTTAAGAATACAAAAGCTCCTCAGTTTTTATCTCTGCTCTTCTTATCAGTTTGTTAAAAGATAACAGTGGTATTAGAGCTACGAGTATGAATAACTCTACCCAAATTTCAGTTCCACTATTGGACGGAAAAAATTACTTGCTGGACAGTGCAGATGAGAGTCTTGTTAGACTACCACGAGTTGCTAGATATCGTGGAGTGGCTTCGCGGAAGTCGCAGAAGGCACAAGCGATGTACAAAAGGCTCTACACCGAGAAAACAAGAAAAAGGATGAGAAGGCATTGTATTTCATACATCAAGGAGCAGCTGATGAGGTATTTGAGAAGATTGAAGCAGCAACGAAGTCAAAGCAGGCCTGGGATACTCTAACAACAACGTACGCTGGGGCTGAAGGTTAAAAAAGTGAGGCTTCAAACATTGAGATGTCAATACGAAGGCCTATAAATGGAGTTCACCGAATCTGTAACCACCTACATAAGTCCGCTACTAACCTTGACAAATCAAATGAAGTTATGTGGAGAAAAGCAAGCCGAGCAAACCATCCTCGAAAAGATCATACGATCTTTAACCTTGGACTTCGAACACATTGTGGTGGTGATTGAGGAGGCTCATGATTTGTCGGAGATGTCGATAGATGAATCGGTACTTTACAAGCTCATGAACAACAGATAAACAAAAAGAAAGGAAAGAAGCCAATTGAACAAGCGTTACCAACCCAAGTCTCAATCAGTGAAGATCAGAATCCCAACAAAAGCCAAGATAATTATCGGGCAGAGGACGAGGCCAAGTAGCTCGAATAGAAACAGTCAGACTTATAATTGCTATGCTGCCAGAATCTTTGGAGAATTTATCAAATGGATATAAAGTCTGCATTCCGAAATGGTCCACTTGAAGAAGAAGTATATGTAAAGTAGATGCCTAGTTTTGTGATGAAAGACGCGGCGGAAAAGTTTATCGGCTGAAGAAGACGTTATACGGCCTAAAGCAAGCTCCACGCGCATGGCATCGACGCATTTATTCATTTTTCGTTGGAGCTGGTTTCAATAATTGTCCTTCTGAATATGCTATTTATGTGAAAGCCAGCAACATGGGTGATATTTTATTGGTATGTCTTTACGTCGATGGCTTAATCTTTACGAGCAACAGTCCCGGTATGATCGAATCATTGAAGCATTCAACTACGAGCGAATTTGAGATGACAGATCTTGGTCTCATGTCTTACTTTCTTGGGATTGAAGTAATTCCAAGAAACGACGAAAGTTTATTTCTCAAAAGAAATATATTGCCGATCTGTTGAAATGTTCCAGATGGATGCTTGCAATCCAACAAACACCGTTGAAGTAGGTACGAAGCTTACGAAGAAAGGGGAAGGGCACCTTGTTAACCTAACATACGTTAAGTTGATTGTCGGAAGCCTGAGATATCTTACATGCACAATACCAGATATTTCATATGGAGTTGGCTTAATTAGCAGGTTCATGGAAATGCCGTATCAATCTCATCTACAAGTTGTTAAACGGATCCTACGCTACTTAAAAGGGACTAATGATTTTCTGTTGCTCTATACTCCTCTCGGTAAGCATTCTCTTGTGGGATATTCCGATAGCGATTGGGCTGGAGATCTAGATGACCGGAAAAGTACATCCAGCTATTATTTTCTCTTTGGTAATGCAGCGGTTTCGTGGTTGTCAAAGAAGCAGCCTCTTGTTGCACTGTCAACGTGCGAAGCTGAATTTGTTGCGGCAGCGTCTCGCGCTTCTGAGGCATCTGGTTAAGCAACTTAATGAATCAGTTGCATTCTCCGACTATATGGACTTTGAAGTTATTTGTCGATAATAGTTCATCAATTAACCTGGCCATCATACTGAGCATGGTCGGAGCAAGCATATTGATATCCGATTTCATTTTCTACGCGAGCTAGTAGAACAGAAGAGGATCACGTTGGAAATTTGTTGAAGTGAAAACCAGTTAGCGGATATCTTGACGAAGCCACTGAAGTATGACTCGTTTGTCAAGCTGAGAAGCATGCTTGGCGTATCAGTCTTACAAAATTCGGATAAAAGGGAATTCTCCACTAAGTCAGTTGGGTGTTAGTAGTGGGTAACATTTTTCATTATTTAAGGCATATAGTAGGGGCAGTAGAATTTGTCTGTTAGTTTGCTTTTGCTCTATAAATTGTTATCAGTGATGTGATGTGAGATAATGAGAATGTAATATTCAGCTTCAGAATACGAAAGCTCTTTAGTTTTTATCTCCGCTCTTTCTTATCAGTTTTGTTAAAAGATAACATGATGATGATGATGATGATGATGATGATGATGATGATGATGATGATGATGATGATGAACAATGAGTCGAGCCGAATCGCGGGCTTGATGAGACGGCTTGTTACTGTCGAGCTCGAGGTCACTCGTGTATGTTTGCAAGCTCGCGAGTCCGCTCGCGTTTGTTTTTATTTTATTATTCATTATTATTTTACTTTTTTGTTTTATTTTTTTAATAAAAAGCTCGGTCGAACCCGAGCGCAACCTCCATTTTGAAATCCGAATTTCGAAATCCCAACGTTTTTCAAACGATGGATTTGAATTTGAAATTTTAAGATTTTGAAATTCGTAATTTTAAATAATGCGATTCCGTTCAAATACACGAATTCAAACGCACGTTTATCAATTGCATGCCGTCGAACATGAACGATTTGTTCGACATCGAGACATGATGTGTTTGAATAAATTTTCCAACATCTCATGGATCAAATTTATAGGTTTTGATGTGTTTATGATTTTTTAGCAAGTAATCACAAGTTGAAATTGATTCATTTTGATCCATTTGATATGGATCTAACCGTCCAAACCGCACATCTATCGATCTAACGTTAGACTGACCTATCTCAGATTGGTTCACTTCATGATCTAACGTTATGATCACACACTTTACATTACACCCTTGATCCATCGGATGTTGTCTCATCGGTTCGTCACAGCCCAATAATCCCTCACGCGTCTTATCTAAAACCAGCAATAGTGCACAAAACCTATATCTTGGTGGGAATCTTGCACCTATATATTGGTAGGAATCTCCTTCTATATGACCTATTAATCAATTAACCCACAACACATAAAACATATAAGGAGTTGAATCCAAAATGATGTGCAATAATCAAATCACCGCTGTTAGGATTAGTTATGTGTTTCAGGGGAAGTTGGGTGAATACTCACTCGTTGAATATTTTTCAATTTTACTCTTGTTAAAGGGTGAGACCAGTACTCGATAAAGCAGTTGACTGACGGTGCGTAAGATACCGGTCACCCTTGATTGTAAAGTGAAGTGTGTTTGAGTATTGTTTTGATGAACGCATAAGTTGTCTATAGAAGTTCGGAGCTTAATCTCATATGTCTCCGGCCGCAAGAAAGGTATCACTAGATGATTTGGTTTATACAATATAATCTTCTAAGTCATATTCTGCTAACTAAACTCCTATTACTGTAGACAACTTTTATAGTTCATCTTCTTCGACAACGTTTACGGTCCAGAGAACAACAATTTCACCAGTCTTGTGACTTGAAATGCTATACCTTTATTTTTAGCTTTTTGCTATATAAGACTTTATAATTTTTTTTGAAGGCTTGTGTTATCTCTTGCTCAAAATATTCAAATCGGCAAGGCACATTCTTCGGCCTGCTCATGTGTTTGTACTTGAGTCCATGTTGAAGACTTGTAGGAATAAGACACACGTCATGACCGCTTCACTAACTTCCTTAAATGGGTCTGTTGACTTGCTTTTCTGTCTGAACTCCAGTTACCTTTATTTCATTATCCTTTTAGTTCCAATTCAGACCGCTCCAGCTAGCAACTTTATTAAACATTCGTTAGGGAACTTGTAGGAATCGCGCCTTTAGTTGTTTGAAATTGATCCAGCATGATGTGGTCCGGTCTTGAACAACTTGGTCACTAGAGGATATGGTCGTGATACAATCCAATATCGAGTCGTTTATCTTCGTCTTGTCTTACTTCAGGCCGATATTCGATTTGGTTAATTATATCAAGTTTTAATTAAACATCAAAGGTATTATTGGAATAATTAAATTCATTATTTCTAACACATGCATATTTAAAGTTCCAACACCGAGGTAATATAAAATAAATCATGTCACAAATACGACTATATTGGTGATCATGGAGTCGACCAATATATGTTTCTAGAAAATTTGAAGTCGATAAATGTTATGGAAGAAAGATGATTTATTAATAAAAGAACTGTAGACCTTTTTGGTCCAATGCTTATAAGAGTTTTGATTATTCCAAGTTTATATAAAATAAGGGGTACAACTTAGAAAACTCCATTTTTGATCTATGATGCTTAAGTATGTACAAATACTCGATTAAGTGCTTAAATGTGAATTAATTGTTAAGGTAATGGAATATTGTGATCTTGTGCTTAATTGGAATATTGATGTGATCACTTGGATATGAACGTTTTCTTTTGAATGGAATCCCACTGTGTGCTATATATGGAAAATATATTATGTTGAGTGACATGTGAACTGTCTGTGACTGTGAGTTATTGTAGGAAAGAATATCACTGTGATCACCCGGATATGGATGACTGTATGTTATATATGGGAAAGATATTCTGATTGAGCTGAAAACGTGATTGAGTTACTTTAGGAAAGAATATCACTGTGATCACCCATATGAATGACTGTATGTTATATATGGAAAAGATATTCTGATTGAGCTGAAAACGTGGTTGAATTATTTTAGGAAAGAATATTATGATATATCCGTTTGAGGACCTGGTAAGTTGACTTTTAAATCAGTAAACAATGATCCGGCTTTCCTTGTGCGTCTTAGGATTAATATTTTGGAAAGTGATAAATTGATTGGGCTTTTATGTGGTAATATGCTGATTGAGTCTATATATGGAATGTGCCGACAACGGATGAGATTACCTTGGAAAGAAGGTAAGTATGTGGAATGTATGGTAAGAAATCATGCATGACCGTTAAACTTTATTGGTTTATACTTGTGATGATTCCTTAGAGTGATTGTGTGTTAATTTGCGATTCAGTCATAGTGTGTGTTGAGCTTACGTTTACGAAAATTGTACCGTGAGCAATCTTTAGTGTCACCCTCCCCAAAACCCTTGTATTCGGACGTGATTTGTCTTCGGACGTGTTGAGCTCACAAAGGAGCACGAGTGGATTCTTCTGTACGTGGAGGCACTAGTGTTATGAATATGCCCCCGAATGCTATACGGGGATTAGATTGTATAGGGCATTAGCTTATTTATCATTCGACTTTTGTAATAAAATATTTTCGTGTGTTTATGGAAAGGAATTTTTTTTTGGTATAATGAAAATTCATTTACCACCTCCCAACCAATTACATTGCCTCAGCCACTACTTCAGCTAGGTACAGAAAACACGCAACATGCTAGTAAGGATAATTACACACACGCTGAAAAATTGTATTATGGTGCGTATTCTTCCGCTGGCAGCAATATCTGATCCGGCTCCTCATTTCTTTAGCTAACAACTCAAACGTCTGCTCTTCTGATCTTGCCTCCCTCCCATGCAATCTCCCATTCCTTTCAGCCCACAAATGGTATACCATGGCAGTAAGCACAGCAACACTTATGCAAGCTTTCACACCCTTCTTCCTGCCCATACTCTTCATCCACTCCTCAAAGTCTCCAAAGGAACATATACTCTCATTGATGTTCAGCCACACTTTGATCCTCTGGACGACCCTCTGACTGTATGCACATTCCAGAAACAGATGCTCCAGGGATTCCTCTGCTGCCTCACACATTCTACACTTCTTATCTTCCACCTCCACTCCCCATTGCATCAATCTTTCCATCGTGAGCAGCCTTCTGTGCATGAGAATCCAGCACATAAAAGAATGTTTTGGTATATTGTATCTATTCCATATTGCATAACAGCAAGGGAAAATGTCAGCCTCTCCTTTAATCCACACATACCCTGCCTTGACAGTATACTTACCATCTGCAGACATAAACCATTTTCCCCCTTGGTATCCTTCTTTAAACAGCCCTTTGATGCGATGGAGTTTCTTCCAATACCAGCAGGAGTCCAACGCAGGCTGAAAATCCCAGAAGCTCCTGCCTTTTAAGTAGATCTCATTTATCCATTTAACCAAAGTGAGTCACCATTCAATACTATATCCCAGATCTGCTTACCTATTAAGGCAGTGTTCCATGTCACACAGTCTCTAAGATTAAGTCCCCCATACTTTTTCGGGCAGCACACTTTCTTCCAGCCAATCAGTGAAGTATACTTGCCATTCTCCTTTCTTCCCCAAAGAAACTCCCTACAAATTCTATCCACTTCCTTCGACACAGCTTTTGGTAGTAAGAAGATGGATCCCCAGAACCCATGTGTAGCCATTAAAATTGAATTAATCAAACATAACCTTCCGGCATAGGACAGATTCCTAGTTCCCCAACAATGCACACGGGCAGTTATTTTTTCCACCAGTGCTTGACAGGTCTGCTTGTTCCATTTGGTTGGGGATATAGGTACCCCCAAATACCTCATTGGGAACCCTCCAACTGAGAATCCAGTGATCTTCTGAATTTCCGCCCTCACTGTATTTGGAACTCCTGCTAAGTATAAGCTTGACTTTTGAGGATTTGCTTCCAGTCCTGCTGTTAGCTTGAAATGATCCAGAGCTTCTTTAATCACTTGTACTGGTCCACTCCTTCCCTTACAGAAGATCAGTAAGTCATCAGCAAAACAGAGATTAACCATTCCAATGCTTTTGCATAAGGGGTGGTATCTAAATCTGGAGTCTCTGGCTGCCATTTGCAGTCTCCTTGACAGATATTCCATTGTGATGACAAAGAGAAGTGGAGAGATGGGATCCCCCTGCCTCAGCCCTCGCTCCCCTTTGATACAACCTGCTTGTGTTCCATTATAGGATATTGTATATGACACCGTGGTGATGCATTCCATCAGCCAGTCTACAAACTTCAGGGGAAAATTCAGCATACACAGCCAGCTCCTCAAGAAACCCCAGTCAACAGTATCATACGCTTCCTTATATCCACTTTCATAAGCACTCTAGCAGATGCATTACTTCTGTTATACAACCTAAGCAAGTCCTGACTGAGTAGAATGTTGTGGATTATGGATCCCCCTCAACAAATGCACTTTGGTTGGCATTTATAAGCTTGGGCAATAGAGGTTTCAGTCTCTTACATAGTAACTTTGATAGACATTTGTATACAGTATTGCAACAAGATATAGGCCGAAAGTCTTGAGCAGTGTTGGGATTCTTCACCTTTGGGATCAGGCATAATACTGTACCATTCATCTTAGGTGTTAGCTTCCCTGTCTCAAAGAATTCTAGTATGGCAGTGGTTACCTGGTCCCCCACAATCTCCCAGGCAGACTTGAAGAAACCACTTCCATATCCATCAGGCCCCGGAGCTACATCCACATGGATAGATTGCATAACTTCATAAACTTCTGTTTTAGTAAAGGGTTGGATGAGGCTGATCTGATCTGCCAGGGATAGGGTATATCCTTCAGCAGCAACCCTGCAGTCCGGTTGTATCTTCACATCCTTATCCTTCCTTAGCATCCCTTCAAAATAATCCTGAAAATGTTTATGAATGCTCCTGCTGTCAGATATAATGACTCCCTCTGAGGTAGTTATGGACAAGATTTTGTTATGATAAGTTCTTTCCTTAATCATTGCATGAAAGTAGGCCGTGTTCTGGTCCCCTTTCTCCATCCACCTGACCTTAGCTTTCTGTCTCAAATATGTATCACAAGCCACACTCAAGAATTTATGCTCTAGCCTACATCTTTCCTCCTTAGCTATCAACTCACTATTCTGAGGATCCTCCTGTAAGGCCACTTGGCAGTCTTCCAGCTTCTGCCTCATTACCTCTGTGTTATTAACAATGTTTGCAAACACCTCTCTGTTGAGATCCTTCAAAGGCCTCCTCAGGTTTGACAGATTGTGATCTAATCCTCTCATAGCAGACCCTGTGCCAGCACTCCAGTGAGTTCCCACTGTGCTCCTGAAAGAGGAAGTAAGACTCCACATGTTAAAGTACTTGAATGGTTTCTTCTGCTTCTGTGAGGTACTACTACTTCTGAGCACTATTGGTGAGTGGTCTGAAATCCCTTCACACATATAGACAGCATAATGGTCAAAAAATTTAGTTAACCAGGCCTCATTGATAAAGACCCAATCAATTCTGCTCCATATCCTCCTCTCACTGCTCTGTTTATTAGACCAGGTAAAATGACACCCATATCTTCTGATTTCAGCTAACTGATTTTGATCAGTACATTGGGTGAATGCATCAAACTCATTCTGGTGGATTGCTGCACCTCCCATTCTATCCTCAAATCCTCTTATGTTGTTGAAATCCCCCCCTAACAGCCAAGGTCCCATAAGATTCCTCCCAATCTGGTTAATGCATTCCCACAGGCTCACTCTCTTCTGTTGGTCATTATGACCATAGATCACAGTTAAGTAGGATATCAGCCCCAGCTTGTGATACTTTGAAATGCATATGTTGCTCCGATGCTTCCAAAGGTTCTAGTTTAGAGGCTCCCCTCCACGCTACCACTATTCTACCATTTGGATGATAACTGAGGTTGTGGCTATATTCCCAGTCATAAAACATTTTCCTCATGACCTCCCTCACATTCTCCTCCTTCAGTTTTGTCTCAAGCATACACATAATCTCAACACCTTGTTTACTGCAGAAGAGAGCTATCTCTCTCTGCTTTGCAGGGCCATTGAGGCCCCTCACATTCCAAAATGCACACCTATCCATGACCAAGGCCATGGTCCCTCTGCTTGGAAGGGAGTGGTCTAAGCTCATACAATTTCCCAGCTTCCTCCTGTTGCACCAGTTCTGCCCAATTTGATCTACTGCTCTCGCTGCCCCTCTGTATCTCAGTATCATTTTTATCTGTGGTACCCCTGTTCTTATGGAAAGGAATTGTTCTTTTATTGATATATGAGTTTTTTACTTAGCATCTAGTAAAGCAATAAATGAACAATTCCAAATGTATCGGGTTGAGTCACTGTTCTCGATGAGCACGAGAGAGGAAGGCACCTGTGGACACTTAACCTCGAACATTAAAAGTCCATAAGCCTGAGGCTCCAGTTGGATGCTGGATAACCGATCACGGCTTATTGTCGATGACCTATCGTGTGCCGATATCCCGCTTGGAAGCGTGGGTCATGACTTGTGATACGAATCGAATCAAGAGATTGAATGGTTTCATGGACACTGACTCACGGGTTGTACGATCGAACATGGCTTATTACTCAAGGAGTGTCAATGACCGTAGACAACATTATAGTAGTCACGTGAACCTTAGACCGAAAAGGGCTTTGACGGAGTTGACTTCGATGTCTCGACTGTCACTGGTTTCCATCGACCTGATTTGCTGTTGCATGGGTCAGTGGGCTAGATGCGGTCTTGATGGCGATTTGTGATTGTCGGGCTTAGACCGCCGAGTACGGATAGTCTCGCAAGTAATCGAGATAAAGCGAGATAAGTGTCCTACGAGGACGGCGATGGGAAACTACAAAATCCTTGGCCAAGGTATTAGACTAACTCATGTTAGACATGGAGGCAGTTTGGTAGTTTGCCTCGTCTCCGTTTTATCATAGAATCGAATTTAGTGAGTTTGACATAGACCATGGATCTCACTCGATTCGGACACAGCTGAAGGGTTTATACGTAGTACTATAATCTATAGTAAGGATCTAAAATAAAGAATAGGTCGAAATTCGCACTCAAATCGGGTTACGGTCCGATACTGCGGGATTGGCTAGGTAACTACCGGACTCTTGGATTCCTCCCTTGCCGATTGAGTCGAACCTAGAGAGTTGGGCTTAAAAAGGATCATCAACGTGTAGTGATAAGGAGAGAAAGTGTTTTTGGGCCTTAACGGGCCTTGGGCCGTTGGGCCACACCTTAATGGGCCTCGGGCCATTTATTAGATCAAAGTTGGACTTCTTATGAAACTAACCTCAAGACTTGGGCGTGGCCAAATGCTTAATGGGCTTGAGGATAAAATTGGATTTCACCTCAAGCTAATTTCGAAATATGCCTTTGAGGTATTTTCGGAATTTGCATATTTGATATAAATAAATATGGAATAAAATATTTGGAATATTATTTATTGAAATTTCGAAATTATTCTAGGATTAAGTTTCGAATTTTATACCATATTTAAATATACTTAGTTTGACTTGGTATTGAAGTTGGTTTTCTAATAATAGCAAGTTTTCTTAAGTTTGGATTTTGAGTTCAAAAGAGAGTAAGATTTGGCAAAAATCTCTCACACTTTAGGGGGCTTAGAAATCGAAATCCAAGTCTTTAAATAGACAAAATTTCGTGCTCCATGGCAAGAGAAGAAATGATTTTTGAAATCAACATAATGCACAAAACACAAACACCGAACGCAAACATGTTTCTCCCACGAGACGACTCGGTTCTCAATAGCCATCATTAGAGAACTGATTTCGTGGTACACTGCGAGGTCAGCGTTGTAATACCCGTAAAATTAGTACGGGATTATTTTTGTAATGTTCGAAATTAATGAAGATGATTTTCGAACGAAACCAAATTTTCGGGAGCAAACCGAAAATTATTAGTTGGGCCGAAATTGTTTAGGAAGTCCAAGTAATTTATAAAGAAAATGGCCCAAGTCAAATATGAAGGCCCAAGTTGATTTTTAATTTTGGCCCAAACTTAATAAACCTTAAAAAGGAAATAAGAAGATATATATGAAGTTTCCCCAACCATGAAGTAAACTCACGTAAGTGCTTGGGAGAAAACGATTTCACCTCACCTATCCACCAATCAAAACCAAGAAAGCGAAAAACATTAACTTGATAAAGGTAAAACCATTCGAGCAAATGAGTAAGGAAAGAAGAAAGACGTGAGAAAGCCGAGAAGAATTGAACAAGTCTGATCGAATTCTCAACTTAGGAAATTATCCAAACTTAGCTTGGGAGGTAAGGATTTTACCTAACGTATAAACCTCCTACTAGTTATGTATTTAGACATGTTACATGATTTAGTGAATTTTCTTTAAAACCGAAGCTAGAAGGGAACGAAGGAGACGAAGCAACAAACCAAATTTTCGGCTAATTCAAGTTCATAACAATTATATAGCTAAGCTTGGAAGTGAGGTAGGTGGTTCTAAACCCCTACAACCCGTACTATCTTCCTGAAAAGTGTTAAAATTCGAATGGAAGGCCATTCAAAACTAAGGTTTCACGTTTTATGATTTTATGAATTTTTGTTATGTTCTATTACGTGGAACTCAAGATATGAGTTCTGTATTTTATTAACATCCTTATGTGGTTCGTCGTGTTGAATGTGTTAGAATTTCTGGGAAAATTTAGGGTTTTATATGAAGGTTTCGGAGAAATCGGACGATTTGTACAAATCGGACGATTTAGGGCTTTATAGTAAGATTTTAAATCGCGGGCCTGAGTTGAATTCACGAAATCGGGCGAAAATGATTTTTAAGTGATAGGAAATCGGCCGAATTGGATTTCGGGTCGCGAAAGTATTTCGCGGGCCCAATTGATTTTGATGTGTGAGTAAAAACAGGTTTCGCGGGCCAGAGTTCAGGTTTCGCGGGCTGAAGCATTTCGCGAGGTGTGAGAGAGCGTCGGGCCGATTTTGGGTTTCGCGGGCCGATTTCAAATCGCGGGGTGATTCCTGTGAGAGAAATCGGGCGATTCGTGAGATCAAATCGAGCTTCAGCGTCAAATCGGGCGATTTGCGAAATCGCCGAAAGCTTTGCGAAATCGGGCGTTGACCTTACTTTCGCGGGTTGACCAGAGTTCTAACGTAGAATCGGGCGAATCGTGAAATCGGGTGTTGACTCGACTTTCGCGAGCTGACCAAGTGGGTTACGGGCAATTTTAAATTGGGCTTTGACGATTTTGGTGTGAGTTGACCAGCGAATTAAATTTTGGGCTTTTGCCCTATTCAGGCCCAAATATTTTAAATAAAATAGTTTTAAGCCCAAATTACTTTAAAATAAAATATTTTCGTATTATAACATATATTTTTGGGTCAACCCATATTTTAAATTATAAATATTATTTTTGGATTTTTAAACCCTCGGCCTAGTGTAAATACTATACGATTACGTGATTTCAATGTACGTATTTTATGTGATTTATTATATGCGCATTCACGACATGCACGGGAGAGATGATGGTACCGTATTTGTACGGTGACACCTTACGGTGTCGGTTGAGTGGGGTAGAGTGACTTTATTGGTCATCGAGGTTAGACTCGCGTAGCACCTGGTGGGAGAGGGGTTTGCGACACCCATCTACTCGGGATTGAGCCACCCGAGGTGCACACCACCGGATATTATTTGGCTCAGGGACGGCCGACAGATGTGAGATTCCTGTCTACCCGGGTTGGTGGTAGGCCACTTGGGGAAAAGTCGTCGGGTTGAGATTGTGTGCGGAAGGAGCGAGCCGGCACGGCCGGCGTGGGCTACTGCATGATTTATGGCGTACTTCGCATTGCGCGCGTGGGTGCTGAGTCTAACCGAGGGCCCTGTTATGTGATGAGACATGTGATAGGTTGAGCGTGCATATTTCATGTGTGAGGTCATGGGATTGGGTTGAGTGCACGCACGCATACATTGCATGTTTTTACTGCCACCTACTGGGCATTTTGCTCAGGGTTATATTTTTCAGGTGGGACTGAGCCCGACACCGATGGTGTCAGGGTTGAGATATAGGCTGGCTGGCGGCGGTGACTCCATGGGCTTTTGAGGGCGGAGCGGTACATGGGACGCAACCTGTGAGAGGCGTAGGATAGTCGGGTTTAGATTTTTGGGGCTTCGGCCCGTTGTATTGTACAGACGCATTTTGTAAACCCGACTTAGTTTATATATGTACATTATATTCATTAAAAAGTTTTCAATAAATCGGGTCCTCCACGATTTTCGTTGCGGAAATCCCCCAATTATTCTAGTTAGGAAATAGGGTCGCCACAGGTGGTATCAGAGCATTAGCTTTTAAATTCTGAAGACTGTCCATGTACTGCCGCTCAGAAGCCGGGAGAACCAGCCTTGCCTGTAGGTATTACGTGTTTCGATGTGATTATGTGTTTTTAATTACGCATTTATATGTTATATAGTATTTGGAAATGTCGAGAGGAAGACCTAGGCGTGAGTTTGTAGGAGAAACGAGTCGGCGGGACGAACCTGAGTCCTCGACTCGCGAGCGTGATACTATCAATCATCTGACCAAATTGATCCAACGACAGTCAGACCAGATCAATGACTTGATCAATCACCGGAGCTCATCTGAGCGTCGTACCTCCCCGCAGCCGGATCGTGTGGAAATTATCGGGGAGAGGTTTCGTAAACTCAATCCTCCTAACTCCGCCGAGGCCGCCAACCCTGCGGTGGCCGAGGACTGGATCGGCACCATAGAAGATCTCTTTGTGTATAGCCGAGTGCCGAATAATGAGAAGGTTTTGTGTGCCGTTTCCCTACTTCGGGGAAGCGCGCGGTTCTGGTGGAACACCGTAAAGGTGTTAGAGGATCCCGTTACAATGTCGTGGGAGCGCTTCAGAGAACTATTCTACGAAAAGTACTTCACTGCTCACGACCAAGAGCAGCGAATGTACGGATTTATGAATCTGAAGCAAGGGCGAATGCCGGTTGCGGAATACATCCGCAGATTTGAGGAGTTATCCCGGTTTGCTCCTCATCTCATAGCGACGAATGCTCTGAAAGTTACGAGATTTCTTCGGGGACTGAAACCCGAATTCTACCGAGACCTCAGTGTGGCGGGTGTGCGCCAGTTGGAATTCCGCTAGGCGACAGAGCGTGCCTTAATAGCTGAGCTGGCGGAAGGAGTTGTGAGAGAGGCCCAGGAAGCGAACCGGAGATAGAGAGCCAGCAGGAGGAAGCAGTCAGAAACGGCAATTCTTCGGCAAGGGCCCGAAGAATAAAGGCAATCGACCGGGCCAACAGATGTGGCGCCCGAATGTTAGCCAGGGACCAACCAATGTTCCCTATCGACCAGTGATGCCAGCACCACAGTGTCAGCAGTGCGGAAGAAATCACTTCGGCATCTGCTACGGACCTCGACCTGCGCAGAACCTACAGTGCTTCCGGTGCGGAAAGACTGGGCACACTGCACGGAATTGCACGGAAGGTCAACCTCGACTGCAGAATCAGCAGCAGAATCTGATTCGACCTCCACCTGTACCTGCAGGAGTTTTTACACTTACCCACGAAGAGGCGGAGGAGACCCAGCCGTAGTGACTGGTACGTTGAATATCTTTCACGTACCATCTTCAATACTATTGACTCTGGAGCCACACATTCGTTTGTGTCGGCTAATTTCGTGACCCGGGCGGGAATATATCCCACCCATTCCTCATGCAATTTTATAGTATCCCTACCACATGGAGATCCAACTCGGACCAACTTAGTTGTAGAAAATTGTCCTGTTAAGATTGAAGGGAGGGAATTAGATGTAGACCTAATAGTAATCCCGATGAATGATTACGACATCATATTCGGGATGGATTGGCTCTCGAAGTACGGGGCCATTATCGATTGCTCAAGAGGGTAGTTACGTTCCGATCACTCGAGGGAGAGGAATTTGAATTTTCGGGAGAGAAGAATGGTAGACCATCCCTCGGATTTCTGCTTTGAAAGCTCAACGACTCGTGAATACGGGTTGCGAATCGTTCCTGATCTTCGCGGTGAAAGCCGAGGAATCTTCCCAGCCAAAGCTTGAGGAGGTCCAGTAGTAAATGAATACCCCGAGGTATTCCCCGAGGATCTTCCGGGATTACCACCAGATCGGGAAATTGAATTTGTTATTGATCTTATACCGGAGCTGCCCCGATCTCTAAATCTCCGTATCGGTTAGCGCCGAACGAGTTACGATAACTAAAGGAGCAATTAGAAGATTTGATGCAAAAGGGTTTTATTCAACCCAGTTTCTCGCCTTGGGGAGCCCCAGTACTTTTTGTTAAGAAGAAAGACGGGTCGATGAGGATGTGCATCGATTATCGTGAGCTCAATAAAATCACGATCAAGAATAAGTATCCATTGCCGAGGATAGACGATCTATTTGATCAATTACAAGGGCGCGGTATTCTCGAAGATTGACCTACGTTCCGATTATCATCAATTAAGGATCCGTGAGACGGATGTTCCCAAAACTGCGTTCAGCACGAGGTACGGCCACTATGAATTCTTGGTCATGTCTTTCGGGCTAACGAATGCTCCTAATGCTTTCATGGATCTGATGAACGAGTGTTTAAAGATTTTTTGGACCGCTTCGTCATCGTCTTTATTGACGATATTCTCATTTATTCTAAGATAAAAGAAGAACCGAGGAACACCTGAGAACGGTCCTTGGAATTCTCCGAGAGAAGCAATTATTCGCTAAATTCAAGAAATGCGAGTTCTGGTTGGAACAAGTGGCTTTTTCTGGGGCACATTATTTCGGGAGATGGAATTTCAGTGGACCCCAGCAAGATTGAAGCAATAGACAAATGGCCGCGACCACCACTCCCACGGAGGTTAGAAGTTTTCTTGGTCTTGCTGGATACTATAGTAAGTTCATCAAAGATTTTTCCAGTATAGCCTCGACGCTCACAAACCTGACGAAGAAGAACGTTCCGTACAAGTGGACTGAAGAATGCGAGCAAAGTTTTCAGGAGCTGAAGAAAAGACTGACGACTGCTCCAGTCTTAGCAATACCTTCGGGTACTGAAGGGATTTTCGGTATATAGTGACGCCTCGAAGAATGGCTTGGGTGCGTATTAATGCAGAATGGAAGGCAATTGCTTACGCCTCCCGACAGTTGAAGCCGTATGAGAAGAATTACCCACCCTTGATCTTGAACTCGCCGCAGTAGTGTTTGCTCTAAAAATCTGGCGACACTATCTGTACGGAGAAAGGTGCGAGATCTTCACAGATCACAAGAGCCTAAAGTACTTCTTCACACAGAAGAGTTTGAATATGAGGCACGATGGCTCGAACTAGTGAAGGACTACGACTGTGTGATAAAACTATCACCCAGGAAAAGCTAACGTAGTCGCAGACACGTGAGCCGAAAACTGTAAGTGCTGAATTATGCCAACTCGGAGTAGAAGTAATTCACTTCGGGAGATTGAGATGTGACTGACAGCGTTGACCCTCAAACCGACGCTGTTAGGATCATCGAAGTGCAAAAAGTAGAGAGCTGTATTTGAAGGTTCGAGATGAACAGATGAAAATGTCCCGTCAGACTTCGAATTTCGAGAAGACGGTAGCTTTACGATTCAAAATCGTTTGTACGTGCCTAAAGATGAAGACATCCGCCGAACGTTGATGACGGAGGCACATACGACGACCTACTCAGTACATCCTGGTACCACGAAGATGTATCGAGATTTGCGAATAAATTACTGGTGGCCTGGGATGAAAAGAGAACGTTGCCACTTTCGTAAGTCGATTGCCTGACTTGCCAACAGATCAAGGCAGAACATCAAAGGCCGGCGGGAATGTTGCAACCTTTGACGATTCCTGAGTGGAAGTGGGACCATATAACAATGGACTTTGTAGTAGGATTACCCAAGACGGTGAAAGGACATGATGCAATTTGGGTAATCGTTGATAGATTGACGAAATCTGCCCACTTTCTACCGATTAATCAGACCTATTCCATGGATAAGTACGCAGAGTTGTAACATCCAAGCAATAGTGAGACTCCATGGAATTCCGATGTAGAATGTTTCAGTCGAGACTCGAGATTTCTGTCCCAATTCTGGGTAAGTTACAGAAAGCTTTTAGGAACTAAATTGTCCTTTAGCTCAGTTTATCATCCCCAGACGGACTGACAATCGGAGAGAACGATCCAGACGCTCGAGGATATGCTAAGGGCATGTGTACGGGATTTCCGAGGAAGCTGGAGTAAGTACCTCCCACTGATCGA